>JAVJIF010010769.1:0-131034 GCA_038442645.1 Agave tequilana
CCAGGGCATGAAAGCAATCTCAACCTATGGGTATTAGCTCAGATTGAGGTGAGGGAGTTTTTCTTCAACCCAATCAAATTTCTTTTGCGAAATTTCATGAATTCAATCAAGTTTGTTGCTTCAAATTCTTTGATATTGGAGACATCAACATCTACTTTGAGGTGAGGATGAAGTCTCTCATGATCTTTAATTCAATTATCTCTTATTAATTATTTATTCTGAGAATTAACCTTTGTTGGATTGTTAATTCAATTCCATTAATAAATAACTATATAAGCTTATGATAGTTGTTTCTAAACCGATTACATGAGGACTATCCATTTTAAAACCTGAAATACTGAGTTAAATCCTTTTAATGACTTAAGGTAAGATCCTTTGACTCATTATGGGATGACAAGCGAGCATGTGTTAGTATCAACAACATTGTTATTCTCGGATATCTCTTGTTTTAGAATATTGGGAGTTTCAATTTCTATAGAATTCTTTTATGTTCTTCCTTACAGGCAATGACTATAATAAGTTGATATCTTTCTTATGACTTGATACTTAATAATAATATGCCTAGCCTGAAATTGGTGTTGTGTGCCTAACAAAATTTACTTCTAGCTTGCTGGAGTATTAGAATTTTGTTAGCATTATCAAATCCCTTATAAAGTAAAATGGGTTGAAAGAAGAATAACAATTTTCATAAGATTAAAAGGTTATAAAATGAAAACTAGGGAGATTAGTATTTAAAACTCAATTGAGGCTTCTTTTGATAACAGACCTGGTCTCTTTTATTTATTAATTTCTTGTCAAAAAAAATGTAAATTTGTATCATGAATCCAGTGAATAAATCCAAAGAGAATTATCCCACCACAAAGTAAATAAGGAATTATTAGTAAGCTATATCACACGTACCCCTCAAACTCACTTGAGTTCTACTTCGAAGTCTCTCCGTTTATTGTCCAGGCATTCCAAATTAATTAAAAGCATGGACAATAACTATATGAGGGTGAGTGTCTAATCAATACTCACGTTGCTTCTTTTGCTAATCTCTTGTATCAACCATTAATACGATCACTATATATATAAGAATTTATTTAATAAATGAAGATGATGACGATAATGGTTATAATAGTTGATGGTTAGAGTTAGTCTCCACTAATTGAGAGGAGTACCAAGCAACCTCCTTAACAACAAAGCTGTCTCGCTTAGACATATATGGATATTTACAAAGGGGTTCATAATGTACTAGTTTACACCGATCCTCCATCAATAAAATTTTAGGTACTTGAAGAAATACTTGACGTACTTCCTTAGGTGAAGAAAGACTCGAGCATATATACTTTTCTTCTAGTTAAGACTCCAATACATCCTTGAGGATAAGGAAACTAAGGAATAAACTACAAGAAATATAATTATTCACTGATGTCATTTAACCGTAATTTAGAATAAATTAAGGATATTTAAGGATTGGATTGTTTTGTTTAAGTTGTTGGTAAAGGTTGGAGAGAAACTTATTTCTTTTAACAAAGTGATATGAGTACGTCTAACCTTATTATTATCATTGAAGCTAGTACTTCATGGTCTAAGCTGATCAAACAAACCCTGATGAACCCATTTACATCAGATTTAAAGCAAGTGATCCATGATAACATGATTAACCCTAAGATCCGGATACACAAAACCTTTGTAGTATACGAGAGTCAGATTTCGAAATAAGCCCCTTCATTCCTTCTGTATAAGAGTTTGTTTACGTATCTCTTGATTTGTGGTTCTTTGTCCTTATTGAAGACTCGTTACCCCTAAAAATGCCCACTGGATCAATTTGTCAAAATTTATTAAGAACCAGAACTTCATAGTACTATTGGACACCCATGATTGCAGATTAATTCATTAGAATTTCCGATGGTCACTTGATAACTTATCCCGGTGTCAGATTGATATAAAATTTCTTGCATCAATTATAAGTGGATAATTAGTGAATTGGCAATGAGGTGAGAAACTAGAATAAATTGCGATGCATGCTAAGTAGTGTATATATACTTCAAACAAACTTCAAACAATGATTAATTAATCTAGTAGAAAATTGTGAAATCAATAGTTGTAGAAATCAGAATCATTTCTTGGCCTCGTAAACGTATCTCAACCTAACATTAATGTTAGCCGGTAATCCATCATCACTATGTAGTAGAATTGTAACGAGATAGCGGTAATGGTAATATTCTCATCCTAATTTGATAAGACTTATCTTGTAATCAAGAATGAGTAATCCATCATGATGTCTAATACAACCGTGGCAAAGATTAATATGTAGTACATGTATAACTGATGATATAAGTAAAATTGTAAAGTAGATGTCAGTGAATGAACTAGACTCTAATTTTGCTAAGCACAAAGAATAATTAGAATTCAACACGGACTTGATTTCTATGAACCACTAAAGATTGCTTGAGATAATTGCGTATAAATATAAGTAGATGGTTAAATTGGGTGGTGAGAATGAACAACTATGAACATCAAGTATGCAGGACTGTGAATAAGGAGTTAAAAATTTTCAAATACGACGATCGAGCATCAAAGGTATAATTGAGAATTTGTTTAACTGCAAAACTTAATCGCGTGAGTTAAGCATACATATGTTAGAGATGTGGATAATCGTGGGATAATTATTGAATGATTGATACACGCGACATGATTGTTGCATATGGACGTCCCTAAAGTAGAACATATTAGTGTGTATATATGTGTGTTCTATATAAGCGCCCACGCACACACGAATGAGAGTGTGGACGTGATAATTATTTAGTTAAGTCATCGTAGATTCTGTTGAATCACAAATCCATAAATGCAGACCACTATAGATTATTTTTAATTAGTGATATATATATAGTTTGCATGATCAAGAAGACTGGAAACCGATAATGAGAATAAGAATCCCACCTATACAAATGGGGTGAGTAGATCACCACAGTGTTAACTTTTAGTTTCTATGCATGCATCCAGATATGCGGTGGATCACGTTCATTTCCTTTGAAATGGAATTGAATAGCTAGAAGTAAATAAGTAAATAATATAATAATTGGTTGATACTTATATAGTGATGAATTGAATATTATCTAAGTGTATGTATATATATGTACATGTCTGTTGCATTCATATATAAGGAGGAAGGGGCCGGACGGGAGCCGTAGGAGGGGGAAGACGGTGTTATTGTTATTGTTATATATATAATGGAGGAAGGGGGGGCGGGGGAGCCGGTAGGAGGGGGAAGACGGTGTATTGTTATTGATATATATATAATGGAGGAAGGGGCGGGCGGGAGCCGGTAGGAGGGGGAAGACGGTGTTATTATTATTATTATATATATAATGGAGGAAGGGGCCGGGCGGGAGCCGGTAGGAGGGCGAGGACGGAGAATCTCAATACTTTAAATTGTGATTGTATAGGTATATGCATAATATGTGATGTGTATATCACTAAGTATGATATGCGATACTGTGAAGTGTAATATAATTATGTGACCTTTGTATTATCTATATAGATAAACTGTGCTCATAATAATATGGGGTGATATCGTGATGTATCACCAGGACAGATAACTATCCTCATGAAATTTTGAGTATGTTGTACTTCGTACATGAGATATGAGATACATGGTGTTATGTGTTGAAGGAATTTAAGACGGAATCATGCATAAGCTATAAATACCCGAGCGAGTATTTTATTGAATTCCTAAATCCTGTAATCTGCGTAGAAAAAAAATAAAAGTTGCTAAGAGAATCCGTTACTGGAGAAGTCCGACCGTCTTACAAGCTATGTAAATCATCATGTTAATTATTTATTATGAGATATTGCATTTTCTCTTGTTTCATTTGTTCATCTATACGTGCCATAAATTGTTGAAGCAAACACCTTCTTATTACTTGTGTTCTCATTCCTTGACGCCCTTTTATTCTCTCTCACTGAGCCATCGAGCTCATTCCCTCCTAGTTTCATGTTTCAGGTCACGGCATGGTGGAGGAGCAACTTCAGGCTTAGACATTTTGCTAATAATGATTGTATTAAAGATGTAATTTAGCTCTTGTTATATGTATTCATAATCCTACTCAATGTATACTTGTAGCTTGTGTTCGTCTTATTAGGTGGATACACATGAAGGTATGTTATTTGATATTGGTGATGAGTTGGAGTTATAGTTAGTCCTGCGTTATATTGTGGATGCCGAGAGGGGTACTCTCGAGCGTATGTTTCTTTTGTTTCCTTATAAGTAGGCGAAGTCAAGCCGAAATTTTTTTATTTGGAACAATAAGTAGGCCATTGTGAGCCGAAAGATTATTATATTGTGTGGGTGATTGTTGAGTTCGATATGTGATGTCATTGGATTGAGATAAGCCGTTGGAGGCTGATATTAATATATTGTATTTGGGCAAGTGATAAAATATAGGGGAGATGCTGTCGAAATTAAAGAACTTTTATATGATAAGAAAGATAATTATTTTCTAAATTGAGGATTTATGGAGGATTAAGATAATTAAATCTGGGACCGTTACAGTTGGTATCAGAGCGTAGGATATAGAATGAGGATTTGCTTAGAATAGTTGTAGTAGGAAGAGGATTGGATTGCTAGGGTGATTGTCATGATTGATATGCATGATTATATTCTCTATGTATGTGAATATGTTGTTTGACATGATAGGTTTAAGGGGGTAGGATTTCTTACGTGTGTGATTAATCTCAAAACGTAGGATACTTGATCACTGCCTTATGTTCGAATTATGGTACCCACATGCTATAATTCAGATATGCTCTGCTGGGGGTGTGGGCCCTCAGTATGGGCTGCCAGTGGTATGGGACACTGGAGTAAGGAAATGACTAAAATATCATGCGAGTCAGGATTAAGTCAGACTGTAAGAACGTAGTATAGAGTTTGAATAAGAAATTCTGATGGTAAGGATTGAAGAAGATACGACATTTGACAAAGAGAAACGTTATGCTATGGAGAAATGTGGAGGTTCTATACTCATTCAACTTTAGATTTGCAAAGTTTCGAGGACGAAACTTTTGTAAGGGGGGTAGAACTGTAACACCCCATTTTTAAAAATCCCGAATTAATATTCAAATCCTTAATCTAAAGAGATTATACAGATTATCAGGGGTGATTATTGAATTAAGTTTGTATATATTGGAGAAAATTTGAAAGTGAAATATTGTTGGAAAATTATGAATACAAGGATATGGATATTGTGTATGTGTACATGGATGTGGACATGTATGTGTATAATGGTATTTTAGAAAATAATAATAATAAATAATAATACATCAAACAAGTAGAAAATAAAGATTTTTTTTTTAGTCCTTTAAATCAATGGTGGAGATGAGATCTTGGAATTTGAGAAGTGAAGTGGAGGGTGAAGATTTTATTGAATTTGAGAATGGGTGAGGTGGCAAGCATATAGAATTTGGGAATATATTTAAAAGTAAAAAAAAGGAAACCCTAATCTCCTTCTCTCTTCTCATTCTTCCCCTTTTATTTTCTCCAATCCTTCTTCCCCTCTTTGGACCGCAACAACCAGACTCCCACCCAAATCAATCTCTCCCTCTCTCAAATTCTCCCTCTCTCTCTCTTCCCTTATCCCTCTCTTCCCCCCCTCTTGGATTGGGCACGACACAGCAGCCGCAGCCACTGCGGCTGCTGCGGCCGATTTTGGCAACGCGCGCGCGGCGACGCCCGGCGACGCGCGCGGCGGGCGCGATGGGCGGCGGTGGAGCACTGCGGCCCCAGGGCATGAAGCAATCTCAACCTATGGGTATTAGCTCAGATTGAGGTGAGGGAGTTTTTCTTCAACCCAATCAAATTTCTTTTGCGAAATTTCATGAATTCAATCAAGTTTGTTTCTTCAAAATTCTTTTGATATTGGAGACATCAACATCTACTTTGAGGTGAGGATGAAGTCTCTCATGATCTTTAATTCAATTATCTCTTATTAATTATTTATTCTGAGAATTTAACCTTTGTTGGATTGTTAATTCATTCCATTAATAAATAACTATATAAGCTTATGATAGTTGTTTCTAAACCGATTACATGAGGACATATCCATTTAAAACCTGAAATACTTGAGTTAAATCCTTTTAATGACTTAAGGTAAGATCCTTTGACTCATTATGGGATGACAAGCGAGCATGTGTCTTGTATCAACAACATTGTTATTCTCGGATATCTCTTATTTTAGAATATTGGGAGTTTCAATTTCTATAGAATTCTTTTATGTTCTTCCTCACAGGCAATGACTATAATTAGTCGGATATCTTTCTTATGACTTGATACTTAATAATAATATGCCTAGTCTGAAATTGGTGTTGTGTGCCTAACAAAATTTACTTCTAACTTGCTGGAGTATTAGAATTTTGTTAGCATTATCAAATCCCTTATAAAGTAAAATGGTTGAAAGAAGAATAACAATTTTCATAAGATTAAAAGGTTATAAAATGAAAACTAGGGAGATTAGTTTTTAAAACTCAATTGAGGCTTCTTTTGATAACAGATATGGTCTCTTTTATTTATTAATTTCTTGTCAAAAAAAAATGTAAATTGTATCATGAATCCAGTGAATAAATCCAAAAGAGAATTATCCCACCACAAAGTAAATAAGGGAATTATTAGTAAGCTATATCACACGTACCCTCAAACTCACTTGAGTTCTACTTCGAAGTCTCTCCGTTTATTGTCCAGGCATTCCAAATTAATTAAAAGCATGGACAATAACTATATGAGGGAGAGTGTCTAATCAATACTCCCGTTGCTTCTTTTGCTAATCTCTTGTATCAACCATTAATACGATCACTATATATATAAGAATTTATTTAATAAATGAAGATGATGACGATAATGGTTATAATAGTTGATGGTTAGAGTTAGTCTCCACTAATTGAGAGGAGTACCAAGCAACCTCCTTAACAACAAAGCTGTCTCGCTTAGACATATATGGATATTTACAAAGGGGTTCATAATGTACTAGTTTACACCGATCCTCCATCAATAAAATTTTAGGTACTTGAAGAAATACTTGACGTACTTCCTTAGGTGAAAAAAGACTCGAGCATATATACTTTTCTTCTAGTTAAGACTCCAATACATCCTTGAGGATAAGGAAACTAAGGAATAAACTACAAGAAATATAATTATTCACTGATGTCATTTAACCGTAATTTAGAATAAATTAAGGATATTTAAGGATTGGATTGTTTTTGTTTAAGTTGTTGGTAAAGGTGGAGAGAAACTTATTTCTTTTAACAAAGTGATATGAGTACGTCTAACCTTATTATTATCATTGAAGCTAGTACTTCATGGTCTAAGCTGATCAAACAAACCCTGATGAACCCATTTACATCAGATTTAAAGCAAGTGATCCATGATAACATGATTAACCCTAAGATCCGGATACACCAGACCTTTGTAGTATACGAGAGTCAGATTTCGAAATAAGCCCCTCATTCCTTCTGTATAAGAGTTTGTTTACGTATCTCTTGATTTGTGGTTCTTTGTCCTTATTGAAGACTCGTTACCCCTAAAAATGCCCACTGGATCAATTTTGTCAAAATTTATTTAAGAACCAGAACTTCATAATACTATTGGACACCCATGATTGTAGATTAATTCATTAGAATTTCCGATGGTCACTTTGATAGCTTATCCCGGTGTCAGATTGATATAAAATTTCTTGCATCAATTATAAGTGGATAATTAGTGAATTGGCAATGAGGTGAAAACTAGAATAAATTGCGATGCATGCTAAGTAGTGTATATATACTTCAAACAAACTTCAAACAATGATTAATTAATCTAGTAGAAAATTGTGAAATCAATAGTTGTAGAAATCAGAATCATTTCTTGGCCTCGTAAACGTATCTCAACCTAACATTAATGTTAGCCGGTAATCCATCATCACTATGTAGTAGAATTGTAACAAGATAGCGGTAATGGTAATATTTCTCATCCTAATTTGATAAGATTTATCTTGTAATCAAGAATGAGTAATCCATCATGATGTCTAAGACAACCGTGGCAAAGATTAATATGTAGTACATGTATAACTGATTATATAAGTAAAATTTGTAAAGTAGATGTCAGTGAATGAACTAGACTCTAATTTTGCTAAGCACAAAGAATAATTAGAATTCAACACGGACTTGATTTCTAACTATGAACCACTAAAGATTGCTTGCGATAATTGCGTATAAATATAAGTAGATGGTTAAATTGGGTGGTGAGAATGAACAACTATGAACATCAAGTATGCAGGACTGTGAATAAGGAGTTAAAAATTTTCAAATACGACGATCGAGCATCAAAGGTATAATTGAGAATTTTGTTTTACTGCAAGACTTAATCGCGTGAGTTAAGCATACATATGTTAGAGATGTGGATAATCGTGGGATAAATTATTGAATGATTGATACACGCGACATGATTGTTACATATGAACGTCCCTAAAATAGAACATATTAGTGTGTATATATATGTGTTCTATATAAGCGCCCACACACACACACGAATGAGAGTGTGGACGTGATAATTATTTAGTTAAGTCATCGTAGATTCTGTTGAATCACAAATCCATAAATGCAGACCACTATAGATTATTTTTAATTAGTGATATATATATAGTTTGCATGATCAAGAAGACTGGAAACCGATAATGAGAATAAGAATTCCACCTATACAAATGGGGTGAGTAGATCACCACAGTGTTAACTTTTAGTTTCTATGCATGCATCCAGATATGCGGTGGATCACGTTCATTTCCTTTGAAATGGAATTGAATAGCTAGAAGTAAATAAGTAAATAATAAAATAATTGGTTGATACTTATATAGTGATGAATTGAATATTATCTAAGTGTATGTATATATATGTACATGTCTGTTGCATTTATATATAATGGAGGAAGGGGCCGGGTGGGAGCCGGTAGGAGGGGGAAGACAGTGTTATTGTTATTGTTATTGTTATTGTTATATATATAATGGAGGAAGGGGCGGGCGGGAGCCAGTAGGAGGGAGAAGACGGTGTTATTGTTATTGTTATTGATATATATATATAATGGAGGAAGGGGCCGGGCGGGAGCCGGTTGGAGGGGGAAGACGGTGTTATTGTTATTATTATATATATAATGGAGGAAGGAGCCGGGCGGGGGGCGAGGACGGAGAATCTCAATACTTTAAATTGTGATTGTATAGGCATATGCATAATGTGTGATGTGTATATCACTAAGCATGATATGCGATACTGTGAAGTGTAATATGATTATGTGACCTTTGTATTATCTATATAGATAAACTGTGCTCATAATAATATGGGGTGATATCGTGATGTATCACCAAGACAGATAACTATCCTCATGAAATTTTGAGTATGTTATACTTCGTGCATGAGATATGAGATACATGGTGTTATGTGTTGAAGGAATTTAAGACGGAATCATGCATAAGCTATAAATACCCGAGCGAGTATTTTATTGAATTCCTAAATCATGTAATCTGCGTAGAAAAAAAAAATAAAAGTTGCTAAAGAGAATCAGTTACTGGAGAAGTCCGACCGTCTTACAAGCTATGTAAATCATCATGTTAATTATTTATTATGAGATATTGCCTTTTCTCTTGTTTCATTTGTTCATCTATACGTGTCATAAATTGTTGAAGCAAACACTTCCTTATTACTTGTGTTCTCATTTCTTGACGCTCTTTTATTCTCTCTCACTGAGCTATCGAGTTCATTCCCTCCTAGTTTCATGTTTCAGTTCACGGCATGGTGGAGGAGCAACTTCAGGCTTAGACATTTTGCTAATAATGATTGTATTAAAGATGTAATTTAGCTCTTGTTATATGTATTCATAATCCTACTCAATGTATACTTGTAGCTTGTGTTCGTCTTATTAGGTGGATACGCATGAAGGTATGTTATTTGATATTGGTGATGAGTTGGAGTTATAATTAGTTCTGCGTTATATTGTGGATGCCGAGAGGGGTACTCTCGAGCGTATGTTTCTTTTGTTTCCTTATAAGTAGACGAAGTCAAGCTGAAATTTTTTTATTTGGAACAGTAAGTAGGCCATTGTGAACCGAAAGATTATTATATTGTGTGGGTGATTGTTGAGTTCGATATGTGATGTCATTGGATTGAGATAAGCCGTTGGAGGCTGATATTAATATATTGTATTTGGGCAAGTGATAAATATAGGGGAGATGCTGTCGAAATTAAAGAACTTTTATATGATAAGAAAGATAATTATTTCTAAATTGAGGATTTATGGAGGATTAAGATAATTAAATCTGGGACCGTTACAGGTAGAGAGGGACTCTTACCCATAATATATAGCATCAAGAAATTCTAATTCAACTCATCATAAATCTAGAGCCTTGATTGATAACATGAGTTTCACACGTGTAGGTGAGTCCCACATTTTAATTTAAATACACTAATGGCTAAGTGTTATTGAAAAGTGTCTAGATCCAAACCATTAGGTTTGATTAATTCTTTATTGGTCCAACAACATAGACTTATAGAGACGGGTGTATAAATCTAATTAGACTTGTGTAGGCCCAAATTAATTTAAACTCTAATCCAAATAAGTTTATCATTTTGAGCTACAATTTATTACCAATGAGATTCACAAGAGCACAAAATTAACTATAGCATCCTAAAAGTGAGGATGGTTGTGTAAAACGGAAAAGAGAATAGAAAAAAAAGGTTTTCCCATTTCTTTTTCTGGTATTTGGATAGACAGCGAAAGTGAAAATTGAGGAGTCCCACTTCCTCACTTCCACCTCTAACCAAACAGCCCCATACCCCTCGTCATCTTCACAATTAGCGGGAGAGTAGAGACGAGGGAAAGTCTAGCTTGGAGACAAAAAAAAACCCAACAAGTAAGTTGATTCTTTCAATGCTTTTTCTGATGACAGACAACACGGTCTTGGGATATTCTTAACGGACGCTAGATCTACAAAAATACTCGCTCAGAAATTGCCTTGTAAGTTACTTTATTTGCCTATTTCAAATTCTCCTCGTGAAATAACTCATGGCTCTATGTGCTTACCCCCCTCATTACTCAAAACCATGAAGCAAAGCATTTACGTATCATTATGAAAGAATTTTCTTGAAAATTTACAACAAAAAGTAGGATTGAGTGGCAGGGATTATTAGTCAAACTCAATAAACTCTGCGAATAAACTTTAATAAGGTGACCCATCAGCTTTGATCTGTTCATTATCGCCATCGTTTTTGTTTTTTTGTCGTAATTTGTCATACTTTGTAAGTCGTAATTAGTAAATTCTTTTACAGTTATAAATAAGTTACATGCATGTAAGTTTTACGGTGTTTGGTTGGTAATATAAGTTGTAAGTGGGAAAGTGTATTGTGTTTTATGGTGTTTGGTTATCGTAATGTGTAAGTAGTAAGTGAAAAAGTTGACCACAAAATTAACTATTTGATGATTTAAAATTTTTTAATATTGCATATAAATGCTAAAAATGCTAAATATTAAAAAAATTAATACTAACATAAAAAATAATATAAATTTGTATGATCACAAAATTAACTGTAAGTGGATTGTAATTGAGTGGTAATTGGGTTGTAAATGAGTGATAGTTGAGTTGCCCAAGTCTTTTATGAATTAGGGTCCAAACAAACACCGTAGTTGTAATTGGGTTGTAAGTCATTTACGAATAACGACCTTTTACGACTTTTACGTCCAAATAAACAGCCCCTATGTTTGGTTGCCGTAATTAGTCGTAATTGGTAAACTCTTTTATAGTTGTAAATGAGTTACATGCATGTAAGTTTTACAGTATTTGATTAGTAATATAAAGTTGAGGTGAAAAAGTGTATTGTGTTTACGGTGTTTGGTTGTCATAATGTGTAAGTCGTAAGTGAAAAAGTTAACCACAAAATTAACTATTTAGTGATTTTAAAATTTTTAAATATTGCAAATAAAAACCAAAAATACTAAATATTAAAAAATTAATATTAATATAAAAAATAATACAAATTTACATGACTACAAAGCTAACTGCAAGTGGGTTGTAAGTGAGTGGTAGTTGAGTGCGTAAGTCTTTTACAAATTACGATCCAAACAAATATTGTAGTTGTAATTGGGTTGTAAGTCATTTATGAATTACTGCCTTTTATGACTTTTTAAAAACAAACAGCCCCTTAGATAATCTCCTTAAAGGCATGAAATCGTTGAGGGAATGGCAGCTAGCAAGGGGAGAGGAAGAGCAGGCAGATGATGCATAGAAAAAGCTTAATGAAGTCTTGCTACGCAGAAGCAAAGAGATTTTCAAAATACTTCTTGCTAGCTAGGCATTGAGGTAACAAGTTATAATGGAATGTAAGGGCTCTATCTATCAACAATCAATTAGGTGATTAAAAATCATGTTGAGGGTCATTAACCATGGTGATAAAAATGGCCTCCGATGGTGTTGGCCCAGAGGTTTTCACTCTAGTTTTGATGATGATTAACTTATGTAGTTATGGTTTACTAATAATCTTGTGATATTTAGTTTCAGATACTTAACCAAGATATTAGTAAGTGATTAGCTTTAACAAAGGTGTTTTGAAGCTTTCACATGGTGATTCAAGAGCCCGAGCGTCAAAGTTCATATCTAACACTCGGTTGGAGTCAAGATCGGTGGATCACGTTTGGATCGAGTCGACTTGGAGACGGCGCTCTACAAGAAAACTTCGGTACAGTGTTTAGTTTTTAGTTTAGATCCATTGTTAAAGATTAGATAGTGTGATATGCTCAAGTTCACAACACACACACTTGTTTAAAGTTTCATGTTTATCGGTTTTTGGTTTTCGGTTTAACCGATCTTGGTTTTCATGAATAGATAGAATCAAAACAAGTTTACATGGTTTAATGTATATTAGATTTGTTCTGTATACATGTATGCTTCAACTATTTAAACAAACTTAGTTTGATAGTCTATTTCATGAGTTTGAAGTTTTGGTATTTTAACAAAACTTATTTTTAGATTTAAATGTCAAAAGCAGTGATATATATATAATAATATATATATATATATATATATATATATATATAATATATATATATATATATATATATATATATATATATATTTCATGTATATTGGATTCTATCCATATACTACATGCTTAAATGTTGTTTCTATATCATGTTTTTGTATTTGGATGAGTTTTGGACAAAACAATTTTCCATTTCAAAAATCTAAGTTTGAAAAATACGAGTTTCAGTTTTCGGGAAAATTTCTAAAACACAAAAATGGTTCAGATAAGTTGAAATATGTGTTGAATTTTTTCACACATGCTTGTATTTCAAAAATAATATAAGAACTTATTTTATGGATTTTTAGAGATTTTATGGGATTTAATTGGATAATAAAAACCCAGTTTTTAAGTTCTATAATCAGCCCTGCCAGGCTCTGGCGGTCGACCGGGCCGGTCGACTGAACCCAGAGTTGGTCGACCAGACCGGTCGACCGACATGCAGAAGGACATGCACGCATGCCAGCCCCTTGGGCCGGTCAACCAAGCGGTCAACCGACTGAAGGCAACTCACTCTCAGGTTGTCCCAGTCGACCGAGCGGTCGACTGGCCAGTGAGCCGTTGCTCTCTGGTTCTGGGCACAGTCGACCGGGCAGTCGACCGGCAGGCTCAACGGTCATATTTTGACCGTTGGCCAGTCGACCAACCGGTCGACCGGAAGGTCAAAACTGACCTTTCTGCCAGCCAACGGGCAGATTTGTAATGGCTATAAATATCCCATTTGAGAGATGTTTCTCAACAAGTTTTTTGAGAGCCAAAATTCTAATTTTCTCTAGTGTTTTAAGAGCAAGTTTTTCAAAAGAGTTTTTGTGTTTAAAAGATCAATCTTCATTTGTTTTTAAGGTGTTTTTAATTCTAAGAAAATAGTCTTTTGGGAATTTGTTTTTGATCTAAAATTCTATATCTATTTGGAGATTTTTCCAAGTGATTTTCTTTGTTCAAAATACTTTGTTTTCTCACACTTGAGCTTATCTTCTATCCTATCTATTAGGATATTTATTTTATGGGAAAAGAGATTGGTTTGTGGTTGTGGAAACCACCAAGTTGCAAACTTCCTTCATTGTGATATCCCTCTAGTGAGAGGAGATTGATTTGGTATCCCTCTATTGTGAGGTGATTGTGGAAGTTATGGTTGGCTCCCTCTAGTGAGAGGTGGAGATTGTGTTTAGCTCCCTCTAGTGAGAGGTGGAGTTTGTGTTGGAATCCCTCAAGTGTGAGGTGATTAATTTGTATTGGCTAAGTGCCTACCCGTCTTGTGTGAGGTGATTTTTGTGTTGGTTGTGCCTTGCCTCTGTGAGAGCTTGTATTCAGTTGAGAGAGGAGTTGTGTACTCCCTATTGTATTTGCCCCAAATCCTCAGTGGAAGTTCCCTGTGTGGGAGTCCTGTGTGGACGAGTTAGTGGAAATCCTTCTGTGTGAAGGCGGGGACATAGAGCTGTGTGCTCGAACCTCGAAACAAATCTTGGTGTTTGCGTTTGATCCATTGACTCTAACTCTCTCTCTTTACTTTGTGCCTTGCATCATTTCATATTGCTCATTCATATATTATATGCTTGGCTTGTTTGTGTGTGCCTCACTTGTTTTTAACCACGAGAGCTTCACATAGCACCTCAACTCTTATTCAGAGGAATTAAGAGGAGTTAGTCTAGAGCCTTCACTGGGAATTCGGTTACACTCGTTGGTTACATTAAGTGTGTTGCCATTTAAGTTTTAATTTCTGCATTTTGTTCATTAGATTAGCCGTACACCTATTCACCCCCCTCTAGGTGTACTTACAGATGGTGCCGAGCCTCTCTAATAATAATAAGAATGGTCTTCACCTTTGGCGACAATGAGGCTTGGAATCAAGTGCTCTGGATTCTCAATGTTTATGTGATAATCGCAGTGAGATCTCAGGGATGTGCGACAAGAGTTGTTTTACAAGGACAATCTTTGTGTTGTCAATGATGACACTAAGAAAGGGAGATCACTGATGATGGAAGTCCTTAAAGATAGTAGTGACGACAAGCAAGATTCCTAATGTAACTTCATAGATATACATATTTTTGCCTTTATAATGTAGAAAAATATCACCTAGAACACACACAATTGTTATAAAGTGGGGCTCATAATCTTCTTAAAGAGTAGCATACTAGATTTTTTTTCCCCGCTAGTTTTTGAAGTGGTAGGGGACTTATCTTCTGCATTATGATTAGTCTTTAAATATGCATATTTCATACCATATCTTCACATTTATTAAATTTGAAATTCTGTTAATAATATCTCTCTTGTATGTTTCTATGTCTATAGTATGAAATGAAGAAGAAACCCAAAATCCCATTATTTGTGATTTAAAGTACACATATAGCCATTGACTTTGGAGGGTGAATCTGTTAGAACCGGGTGCCCATATCCAGAAACCAGGAGGTACAGCAGATAGGGGACTAACTGACAGCACGTGACAAGTGGCGCGCACACGGCGCCTTCATGGCCACAGAAACCGCGGCCATGGCTTGAAGCCGCGCGTTGTGATTTGACGTGCGGCTCCATACACTCTCCCTGGTGCCCCCCTTTGCCTATAAATTGCCCAGTATTTTCAGAACAGAAGGGAGGAGGATTTTAGGTTGTTTCTTCTCCATGTATGTAGTTTTTAGAGTAATTTCTTCTCTTTAGTTTAGGTTAGTTGTTCTTCTTTTTTCTCTTTTGTATTTTCATTTCTTGTAAATCTTCTAATAGGAAAGAGAGTAGTACATAGGATAAAAGCAAGAGTTCTTGTAATGGTAGGTGACAATTTATGAAAGGTTCTCTCTTTATCTCTCCTTATTTTTTCTCTCTAACTTCTTTTACATGCTTAGCTAATTTTCTCTCATGAAAACTAACTACTAATCACTAACATGCTTACTTCTTACTTGATAGTCCACATGAATCTAATAACCTCTACCTGACCTTACTCTTGCAAGAGCCATTGATGGCTCATGATGATAGATTCTAACACTCTAACATCCTAACTCTCTAACAAGCTAACATTACTTTATTTCATTCTTGCTCTTGTTTAGTTTTGATGATTTAAGTATAGCTTGCACTTGTTTGTTGAGTTTGGATGTGATGAGTTATCTTATGAGTCATGCTTTGAAAGTTCTTGAACTAAGCTAGTGATAGTCAAGGATACATGTGAGGCAACTATCACTAAGAGATTAGCATGATTAGTGGAGTCATTAATAGTTAGTAGCCATGAATTTTCTTTCCTTTTTACTTTGTTTTAGAAATAATTTCAAAAACCACAAATATCTTCTCTTCAATGTTTCTATCTTTATTTCTACCATACACTTCTCTTTCATTCTTTATTTTCTTTTCTTTCATTCTTTAAAACATAGAAGAACCATTAATACACACGTGAATAGACCGGTAAAACTTCTATCGCTTTCCGTCCCTGTGGATTCGACCCGTTTAACCTCTATGCTATAGCGGAAGTATCAAGGAAGCCAAAGCAAGCACTTTTAATTCGTGGTTTCAAAACATACACTTTTCGTGTGTGGTTTTTCGTCGATCAATTTTTGGCGCCGTTGCCGGGATTGGAAATAGTTTGATCTCACGTTTTTGTTAACTTTTCTTCTTTATTTTGGTGTGCATGTCAAATTTTTTAGCATTACAGAAGTCCGCACTTGCTTTTGTGTTGTTAGGTAAATTCTTATATATTGCTATATTCTGTCGCTAATTTCTGTTTATATTATCTGTGCACTGTAATAATTTTAAGAAGTAAAATACGGTAATTGGATGTTATAAATGCTTTACAGATTTGCATCTAGGCACTGTCAATTTTCATTCCAATATACTGTATATTATTCTTCTGTTGTTGTGATCTAGATCGAGGTGTATGTTGGCCCAAAGGCCTTCCACTCTAGTTTTGATGATGATTAACTCATGTAGTTATGTGTACTAATAATCTTGTGAGTTTAGTTTCAGATCATTAATCAAGTTATTAGTTGGTGAAAGCTTCCACACATCTTTCACATGTTGATTCAAGAGCCGAGCGTCAAAGATCACATATAGCACTTGCTCGGTGGATCAAAGAGTTTGGATCGAGTCGGCTTGGAGTTTGCGCTCTACAAGAAGACTTCGGTACCATAGTTTAGTTTTGTGTTTAGATCCAAATTGTAAAGATTAGAATAGTATGATAATGCTCAAGTTCACAACACACACGTTTCATGTTTTGAATATTGGTTTTCGGTTTTTCGGTTTAACCGATCTTGACTTGCATGAATAGATAGATTCAAAACAAGTTTACATGGTTTAATGTATATATGATTTGTTCTATATACATGCATGCTTTAACTCTTAGACAAACTTAGTTTGGACTCACTTATTCATGTGTTTTATGTTTTGGTATTTTTGACAAAACATATTTTGGAATTATTGACAAAAACATGGATATATATTTGTTTCATGTATATTGGATTTCTATCCATATGCATCATGCCTAAATGTTGTTTAATATCACGTTTTTGTATTTGGAAGAGTTTTGGACAAAACGTATTTTCTATTCAAAATCCAAGTTTTAGAAAATACAGTTTTTGGTTTTTGGTAAAAATGATTAGACACAAAAATAGTTCATATTGATTAATATTTGAGCTAAACTTTTTACCACATGTTTATATATCAATGCAAAATGATAAAACTATTTTGGTGATTTTTAGAAAAGATAAAAGAATTTTTAAACATGTTTCAAACTTAGTTTTCTGTTTCAGGCTTCACCAGTCGACTAGTCTTCTGGCCAAGTCGACTTGGCTGAAGTCGGTCGACCGGGTCGGTCGACCGACGTGCACAGAATTGTGCACGTTTGGCAGACTTTGGACGGTCGACCGGGTCAGAGAGCAGAGCTCTCTGTTTGTTTGGGTCGACCAGGGCGGTCGACCGGTAGCTGCCAACGGGCAAAAATTGACCGTTGGACGGTCGACCGGCCGGTCGACCGGCAGGGTTATTTTGGCAAAAACTGCTGCCAACGGCTAGTTTCTGGATTTGCCTATAAATACCCCTTTTGCAAGAGTTTTTCTCTAAGATTTTTTGTGCGAATTTTTCCTTACTCTTTGGTGTTTTCACAGCAATTGAAAGAGGTTTTTGGATTCAAATTAAACAATCTTTTTGGTGTTTTTATTAGGGTTTGAAAAACCAAAGAAAAGGGATTTTGGGAAAAGCTTTTGTTTGAACTTCACTATCTTCATTTCTATTTTTTCCCAAAGATTTTCTTTGAGTTGCTGGTTTCAAATCCCTTGGTTTTCTCCACACTTGAGCTAAAATCTACTATCTCTTCTATAGGATCTTTGTGTGAGAGAAAGAAGTTGTTTGTGGTTGTTGTTTAGACCACCAAGTTAAAAACCCTATCATTGTTTGGCTTTGTGCCTTGGGTTGTATCCCTCAAGTTGTGAGGTGATCCTTGTGTTTGCTTTGTGCTAATCCCTCGAGTTGTGAGGTGATTGTTTTGTTGGATTGGAGCTTGCCTCAAGGAGGAGGTTGTGGTTGTAAAGAGAGGAGTTGGGTACTCCTTGTGAGAGTCCTTTGTGGACTAGCTAGTGGATTGGAAATCCTTCGTGTGTCGAAGGCGGGGATGTAGAGCTGGGTGCTCGAACCTCGAAACACATCTTGTTGTTTGCGCTTGATCCATTGACTCTCTCTCTATCTCTCTCTTTACTTTGTGCCTTGCAAATATTCATATTGTGCATTCATTATTGCTTGGCTTGGTTGTGTGTGCATCATTTGTTGATTGCACTTGAGTGTATTGCATTTAGTTTTTTAAATTCCGCATTGAGTTGACTAGATTAGCATAATCACCTATTCAAAGCATCATTCATTCATAGTGTCATATCATTCATTGCTTGTGTTGCCTTGCATTATTTCATATTGCTATACATCCTTACATGCTTGGCTTGATTGTGTGTGTGCCTCACTTGTACTTAATCAACAAGAGCTTCACATAGCACCTCAACCCATTCAAGGGGAATCAAGAGGAGTTAGTCCAGAGCCCTTCACGGGGAATTCGGCTACACTTGTTGATTGTATTAAGTTTGTGCAAAATTTGCATTAGCTTCCGCATTTAGCGCACTTAGTTTTGCATTTAGTTCTAGATTAGCACTTACACCTATTCACCCCCCCTCTAGGTGTTTTTTCAATTGGTATCAGAGCTAGCGTTCCTGATATTTAGGTTTAACCACCTAGGAGTGAGATCTTGGTTTGCTAATCTTCATTTGGATCTTTATTTGCACTCATCTAGTTTTGCTCTCATGGATAGCCCTCCTATGTTTGACCATATTAGACTTGATGTTTGGAAGGCCAATATGAGTAGCCATTTGAAAAGACTAGGACATCTAGTTTATCAAGCCTCCACTATGGAATCATTCCCAATAGTAGCAATCATAAGAAGGCAAATGCATTAGCACTTAGAACACTTAGAGCATCTCTTAGTGAACATCTTTTACCGGTGTTTAATCATTATGACTCGGCTTTTGCAGTTTGGAGCTTATTGACGTCTCCCGAGCTTCCAAGGATTATCAACAAGATGAGGAGATCTAAGAGAGAAAAGTCCGAAGAGCGTTGCCTCATGGTCCAAGGGAATAACTCCCTTGAGGTACAATCGGATTCTCAATTAGATAATAGCTCAAGTTCCTATTGTCATGGTTGTTTTGAAGTTCAAACTTTAAATTTGGAACTTGCTCAAAAGCTTGAAAATTTATTGAAAAAACACAATCTTTTGAAAGAGGACAACCTTGTTTTGTAAAATGAATTAAAGGATTTGTGTTCTAATTTTGAATCGGTTTTGCAAGAGAAGGAAGATATCACTAGTGAACGTGACTCACTAAGTCTCAACTAGACCTTGCCCTTGATGAGATTGAGATTTTGAAAAACAAAAATGATTGTGATGATGTTGTGAAAAACAATGAGATTTTATCTTCAAAATTGGATTTTGTTTTAGAAGATAACCTTGCTTTGAAAAATAAAATTGATTCAATTACAAAAGAATTGGATTTGGTTTTGAAGAAAAATGAATCTTTAAAAATTGATATTGATTCTCATGTGTGCCATGCTAGTATAGCTTCTTCTTCTTGCACACCTATTGCATGCTCCACTTTGTCTTCCACTATTGAAAATGATATAAATATTTTGAAGAAAAGTGTTGAATGTTTGGGCTCCACTTTGAGCCAATGCACATTGAATCATACACGTTTGGAAACCTTGGTTCGCAAGAAACAAGGTCCATCTTTGCATGCTCACCCTTCACGGCATACACATGCTTTCCACGGTCACCACCATCGCACGTATGCTCATGTGTACACATGTACACATTGTGGCTGAAAAGGCCATCTTGCTAGATTTTGTTATGATCGTATCTATCATGAAAATTTAGCAACTAATCTTGTTTGGGTTAGAAAGGATACTAACCCCCGTGGACCCACAAAGAAATGGGTACCAAAGACCACCTCTATACTTTTTGATGTAGGTGGGAGCTCTCGCAAAACGTGAGAGTGTTGGTGCCTTAGAGTGGATGCGTTCCGTGCCTAAAGAGAACCATTTGGATGCTTCACTCTCAAGGAGATTTGGTGGGAGGACCACCGTGGTTTGGAGAACTAGAGATGCACCTTCATCGGTTTTGGTATCATTCTCTAACTCCCATTTTTATTTGCATGCTTTTCATGTTCATCTATTTATAACATGCCATGGTTTATTGTTCATTATGCTTATGCCATGCTCATTAGAATAGTGTTATACATGTTTAGTTACTTGAGCACCCATGTCTTATATGGATCTATATTTAGTGTTCTCACCTTATTTAATCTAATATGTATGCCCTATATCTAATGCACATGCATATGCATTATGACCATTTGGATGCTTATGGTGTTTATGATTTTTGTTCTTGTTGAACCATGTTTCATTGTTTCATGATTAGTATGATGTTTGCCATGTTTATTAGACTTATGCTTTACATGATTAGTTGTTGAGATACCCATGTTTAATATGGACCCATATTTTGTGTTCTCTTTATGTTTTAGCTATCATGTAATCATAGATCTAATGCACATGTCTTTGTCATGCTAATCATATGGTTGACTATGACTTTTTGTTTTAATAATTCATGTTTTGATAATTAAATGTATTGTAATAGCTAAACAATAGTGATGTGTTTTATGATTTCTGTTTTTTTTTGCCACATGTTTTGATGTTTATAGACTATTATGTATTTCATGATTCTAATAGCATGTGGATTTCCTTCATGATCATTTTATGTCTTTCATGTTGATTTGTATCCCGTTTTATCCCGTTTTATGCTTAATGATTTGATTACTTATTTAGATGTTAGTTTTCATTAAGACTAGAATTTATACTTGCACATGTAGTGGGACACAAATAAATCTTTATATATGTTTGTGCTTGGATGCTTATTTGTACCCATTAAATGTGCTAGTATAGCCTAGTTTTGATGATTCATGCATTTAAACTTGTATTCCTATTTTTGGATTTGTTTTATGTATATGAGTTTTCATTTCATGTATATGTTTATTTTGCCAAACCTTAAGATATACATGTATACCCTTTGAGTCATTTGCCTTTCATGCAAATCTACATATATGGACTCAATTGTGTTTAGGGATATGTATGTATACTTATTGTGTTGACAATTCAAACATATACCTTGAAATGAAATTAGTTTTGGTGAAAATTTAGTTTTTCTTGATCCTTATTTATTTGTTTAACTTCATGTAAATGTCCATCTTGTCCAAACTATCATTTATACATGTACATCCTTGAGCCACGTGCCTTCATGCATATACCCTCTTGTACTCATTATGTTTAGGATATGTATGTATACTTTAGTTTGTACATGACATACATATGCCTTGAAGTTAAATCGTTTGGATGAATTTCATGTTTTTAAAATGATTTCAATTGGTGATTTCACATCTTAGATGAATTTCTATTGGCAATGAAAATCTAGCTTTTCAAGTTTTCATGTTTTCAAGGAATTTCATATGAACTTAATTGAACATTTTCATGTTGATGTGTGTCACATACCACTTGTTCACTCACCTTGTTAGTTTTCTCATGATTTGTTTTCATGAGACTATGATATGAGCTTTATGGACTTTGAGTGTTTAGTGATCATGTGATTTACAAGTGTTTCATGAAAAATAATTTTGTTTTATTCCTTACTTGAAGGATTTCATACTAGTTTTTAAAAGTTTTCCTATAACTAGTTCGTATTCTTCACTATGGTAGAGATTTTCAAACATACTACATTTTCAAATCTATTTTGATTACCCCTACCCTCTATGGGAGGATGGATGGGAGATCATGTTCATGTAAGCCTTATAATGAAAATCATTTAAATCTTGAACCATGATTGGGAGGTAGATAATATGAGATATACACTTGATCTTATTGTTATTTCAATTGGTATCATTGAATTCTTTCAATTGGTATCAATCTTGACATTTCTTGTATACTCATATATATTTTGTATGTATGTATGCTTTCATTCCAAGAGTATCAATTTCTATTGGTATCTATTTTCATACATATATATGTTTTATTTGTGCTTATTATATCACTATATCTTTAAGCACAAATCTTGTTTATGCTAGTGCTTGAGCTTCAATTTTGTTTCAATTGATTACTTTTAAATTGGTATCAAGCCTATGCATCATTTTAGTTGGTATTTCATAAAGGGGGAGAAAATTTGATTTTGTCTTTCAATTGGTGATTTTTCAATTGGTATTTGATTCCCACTCCCTTACTTTATGATTGAAAATTTCAAATTGGTATCATATGTTCAAAATGAAAATTATTTACAATTGGTATCAAGATGTTTCATGTGCTTTTGCTTAAAATTGGTATCAACATTTTTTTTTGTTTCCTTTCAATTGGTATCAAAATGCTATTCTTTGACATATTTCAATTGGTACCTTAATTGATTGTCACCCCTAATTGGTCTTGTTTTTGTTTTAGACAAAAAGGGGAGAATATTGTTTTTCTTGTTTTCAACCTTTTATTTCAAACAAAAAGGGGAGAAAAATTTATTGATTTGGCTTTCTTTTACCCCTTATTGTAGATTGATTATTTATATTATAAAGAGAGAAGATTTTGTTTTGTTTTGGTTTGTACCCCTTTGTTGATGATTGACAAAAGGGGGAGAAGAATTCGAGTTTATATATGCATGTTTTTGTTTTGCATATATTAAGTTTAATTTAGTTTAATTTTAATTGGTATCTAAAGCATGTTTTGTAATTGGATGTTTTGTAATTGGTATCTAGAGTGTAATTGGTATCTAGAGTGTAATTGGTATCTAGAGCATGTTTGTTTTAAACATTTCATTGGAATTGGTATCTAGAGCATGTTTTATTTTTGAACATTTCATTGGTATCTAGAACCTTTTATTGTTTATGCATAGATATGCATGTTTCATGTTTCATGTTTAATATTCATTGCATATTTATTGTTTATTTGTTTATGCATGAGTTAAGGGGGAGCTTCTTTGAAGCTTAACTTTAATCCATGCGTATATAACTCCATGAGTTTTGTCATCATCAAAAAGGGGGAGATTATTGGCCCAAAGGCCTTCCACTCTAGTTTTGATGATGATTAACTCATGTAGTTATGTGTACTAATAATCTTGTAAGTTTAGTTTCAGATCATTAATCAAGTTATTAGTTGGTGAAAGCTTCCACACATCTTTCACATGTTGATTCAAGAGCCCGAGCGTCAAAGATCACATATAGCACTTGCTCGGTGGATCAAAGAGTTTTGGATCGAGTCGGCTTGGAGTTTGCGCTCTACAAGAAGACTTCGGTACCATAGTTTAGTTTTGTGTTTAGATCCAAATTGTAAAGATTAGAATAGTATGATAATGCTCAAGTTCACAACACACACGTTTCATGTTTTGAATATTGGTTTTCGGTTTTTCGGTTTTAGGTTTAACCGATCTTGACTTGCATGAATAGATAGATTCAAAACAAGTTTACATGGTTTAATGTATATATGATTTGTTCTATATACATGCATGCTTCAACTCTTAGACAAACTTAGTTTTGACTCACTTATTCATGTGTTTTATGTTTTGGTATTTTTGACAAAACATATTTGGAATTATTGACAAAAACATGGATATATATTTGTTTCATGTATATTGGATTTCTATCCATATGCATCATGCCTAAATGTTGTTTAATATGACGTTTTTGTATTTGGAAGAGTTTTGGACAAAACGTATTTTCTATTCAAAATCCAAGTTTTAGAAAATACAGTTTTTGTTTTTGGTAAAAATGATTAGACATAAAAATAGTTCATATTGATTAATATTTGAGCTAAACTTTTTACCACATGTTTATATATCAATGCAAAATGATAAAACTATTTTTGGTGTTTTTAGAAAAGATAAAAGAATTTTTAAACATGTTTCTAACTTAGTTTTCTGTTCCAGGCTTCACCAGTCGACTAGTCTTCTGGCCAAGTCGACTTGGCTGAAGTCGGTCGACCGGGTCAGTCGACCGACGTGCACAGAATTGTGCACGTTTGGCAGACTTTGGACGGTCGACCAGGTCAGAGAGCAGAGCTCTCTGTTTGTTTGGGTCGACCGGGCGGTCGACCGGTAGCTGCCAACGGGCAAAAATTGACCGTTGGACGGTCGACCGGCCGGTCGACCGGCAGGGTTATTTTGACAAAAACTGCTGCCAACGGCTAGTTTCTGGATTTGCCTATAAATACCCCTTTTGCAAGAGTTTTCTCTAAGATTTTTTGTGCGAATTTTTCCTTACTCTCTGGTGTTTTCACAGCAATTGAAAGAGGTTTTTGGATTCAAATTAAACAATCTTTTTGGTGTTTTTATTAGGGTTTGAAAAACCAAAGAAAAGGGATTTTGGGAAAAGCTTTTGTTTGAACTTCACTATCTTCATTTCTATTTTTTCCCAAAGATTTTCTTTGAGTTGCTGGTTTCAAATCCCTTGGTTTTCTCCACACTTGAGCTAAAATCTACTATCTCTTCTATAGGATCTTTGTGTGAGAGAAAGAAGTTGTTTGTGGTTGTTATTTAGACCACCAAGTTAAAAACCCTATCTTTGTTTGGCTTTGTGCCTTGGGTTGTATCCCTCAAGTTGTGAGGTGATCCTTGTGTTTGCTTTGTGCTAATCCCTCGAGTTGTGAGGTGATTGTTTTGTTGGATTGGAGCTTGCCTCAAGGAGGAGGTTGTGGTTGTAAAGAGAGGAGTTGGGTACTCCTTGTGAGAGTCCTTTGTGGACTAGCTAGTGGATTGGAAATCCTTCTTGTGTCGAAGGCGGGGATGTAGAGCTGGGTGCTCGAACCTCGAAACACATCTTGTTGTTTGTGCTTGATCCATTGACTCTCTCTCTATCTCTCTCTTTACTTTGTGCCTTGCAAATATTCATATTGTGCATTCATTATTGCTTGGCTTGGTTGTGTGTGCATCATTTGTTGATTGCACTTGAGTGTATTGCATTTAGTTTTTTAAATTCCGCATTGAGTTGACTAGATTAGCATAATCACCTATTCACCCCCCCTCAAGTGATCTTTCAGTGTACATATGGTATTGCATATAGCATAGGACAAACACGTGGGTGATTTACTCGCTTTGTGTGTTCATTCTTTTTTATATTGCACATTTGCATGAATCTGATTTAAGGGCAAAACCAATACAAGATAAGGTGAAAAAGTCATTACCCTTTCTTAGCCCAAAAATCACCTCCCCATTCACACAACCTAAGCCTAAATAAAATTTGCTAGATGTTGGCCCCTAGGGACATCTCGGACTTATTTAAGAGATTGACCTAAGGGATTGTCAAATCGGTATCAAAGGTTGCGGATTTAGAGGCGAAACCTCGAAGAACAGTGGTTTGACATAATTAGGCCCGTTACTCCGGGATGAATACCTCCTACTAGTCTTGTCCCTACCTGGTCGGTTAACTTATGATCAGATTTCTATAAGGTACCCCCCGTGGATAGTCCAATCAGTTAGGAGTCGTCTATGTCTAACTCAACCCTAGCATATGCTTGTTTACTTTTTCTTCTTTTTCTTTCTTTATTTGTTTTTTTGTTTGTTTTTCTTTTTTGTAAATTGCGAAATGAATTTCAACAATAATTTTTTCAATTCTAATATAAATCCATATTTTACCCCGACTTTATTTGACTCGGATGACTTCAACCCAGCTATGTAAAACATGAACGAGCCATATAGGCCGGACTGGGATATCTGACTCAATATGACCCATACCTCCAATCCTATAACCAAGATTTTTCACAATAATTTTTACTCTTCAAAGAGTTCATGGGGATTCACCTCCCCAGAATTAAATTTTCAACCACCTTTTTCATAATTTTCACAATATTCATTCCCCGATTTTTCTTACTATACTCCTTTTTCAGAACCACCCTCTGAAGAAAAAAATCTGATTTGAAAAGAATTATGGAAGCCATGCTTGAGTCCCAACAAAAATTCAAAATTTGATCAATTCACAATCCTTCTCACATCAAACTCCATATACCCCTTTTCTAGAACATCCAATTGAAGAAAAATCTGAGTTAGAAAAGAGTTTGGAAGTCTTTTGTAAAACAGCGCGACAATTTCAAAATATGTTGGACTCATCATCTCAATCAAAATTTCAAGAGTCATACTCATCTTTTTCGGTCGCACCAATTCAAAATGAACAACCATTCATCCTGAAAATGACTATGGAATTCTTGCATGAGTCCGAGCAGCAATCGCAAAATCTGATGGACTCACGATTTCATCATAATTTTCATAACCAACTTCCATACTCATCTTTTCAAGAAGAACCAATTATAAAGAGTATGGAAGACATGATTCAGACTCAAAATTCTATTACCTGGCCTATCAGTAGGTTAGACTCAATAATGAGTGAATTGATCAATGAGAATGAGGAAAGACTTTCTTGTCAACTTTTGACCAATTCTTATATCTCTAACTCTACCGGTTGGACCCAAGAATCATGTTATTTGGAAACCAAGATTCAATTTCAGCACACCCATTGGAACTCGACCAAACTCCAAGTTTTAAAAATCACATTGACATTTTGGCAAATATCCCTTTCCTGAAATTGAAATTGATCATAAAAGTGATCCTAAATCTCAAGTTGGTAATTCTATTTCACTTTTTGAGTCAATAATGACTCCGGTATCTTTACTAGATTTTTTCTCTATTCGAGAGTCAATATTGAATCCTTTCCAGTACACCGTGAAATTGAGTCACCAATATTTTACGATCACATTCCGTTAATGGGGAAAGTGTGTGACCATCAATTCTTTGGTTTAGACTTATTTTTGAACCAATTTTGACTCCCACTTTTGAATCTCGACTAGATCTGAGTCAAATTCTTGAGCAGGTATTAGTTTTTGTTACTGTTCCATTTAAGTCCAAATCAATCATCTCTTAAAATCACACTTCATTGTTGGAGAAGGATGTTGAACAAAATGACTCAGTAATTATTTTTTAAAAATTAAAAATTAGATGTGGAAATTTTTTTAATTAAAACCATTCACTCAATCACCCTTTTACATAGTCGTATTAGAGAGGTCACTGGTGAGTTCCTGTAAGATCCATAATTTCTAAACTGGGCCGCATTTCGTAGACCAATTAGATCACCATCAGAACCACCACCATGAGGTAATTTCCTTTCCTTTACATTTGTTTCATTCATATACACATTCACGATGCATTGAGGAAAATGCATGAGATAAGCGTGGGGGAGGATTACTAACATAGTTTGTTTTATATTTTCTTTCTTTTACATTTTTTTAGAAAACTTTTAGATTTTTCTTTTGCATAGAAACTTTTTTCTTTTCTTTTTACAAAACTTTTTGACATAAGAGAAATAGTTTTGATTTATTTTTAAGAAAGTTAAGAGGATCTTAGGAATTAAGAAGATCTAAAATTATGAATTTTTAAATTGAGTCAAAATAATAGATCTTATTAAAACTTTAGAATAAGGAAGTAAGATTGGAAAGATAATTTGATCTTAAATTTTTTGTCTTAGATATATGCACTTCACACTTACCAATTTTTTGGGATTGAAATAAGACTAAAAATACCATAAAAATATTAAAATATATATATATAATGATAATAAAAATCACTTATTGAAACTAGATAATTATGCCTCATGAGGCATGATTATTTACGCCTAAAAAGATGGATAAAAATAAAATAATCTCCCTTAGTTTTGTGGCCTGAGGGATATATATTCTCATCTAGTACCCTAAAATCATCTGTTTTGGAAGACACAGGCTAAATGTTCACTACCCGGATAAATAAGAAAGTCTGAGAAAACTAAGGAAAATTATACACACACACACACAAAAATAAATGACATAAAAGTTAGAGTCGATATCCCAAAATCTTACAGTTCACAAAGTGCATATTTTTCTAAGAGTTTTATGAAAGATCAAATAATCTATTCAAATTTAAATTCTTACATTTAATTTATAACAAGATTTTACATTTAAATTTAGTTTAAGGAAGAATAATTTCTGGTTAACATATGACCTTGGATCGGATCGCTTAAATTTTCTGTAAAAATATTTCAATATTTTTCTCTATTTTAAAATGTATTTTCAAAATACTAATATTTGATTTATTTTTTATGAATTTTTGGGTGTAACCCGCTAAAAACCCCCCTCTAGGGGAAATCCAGAGATTTAACGGCTTGTTGTACACGCTCAGTGCAATCACAACACCTGCGAAAGTGGTGTAATAATTTTTTTTTGGTCAATTTTTCTGTTTTGCTCAAGATGAGCAAAAGATAAGTGTGAGAGTGTGATTAGTCTCTAAATATGCATATTTCATACCACATCTTCACATTTATTAAATATGAAATTTTGTTAATAACACCTCTCTTGTATGTTTCTAGATCCATGGAATGAAATGAAGAAGAAACCCAAAATCCCATTTATTTGATGATTTAAAGCATACATATATAGCCATTGACTTTGGAGGATGAATCTGTCAAAACCGGGTGCCCATATCTAGAAACCAGGAGCTATAGCAGACAGGGGGATGAACTAACAGCACATGGCAGGCGGCGCCGCACGCGCAATGCCTTTATGGCTGCGGAAACGCGGCCATAGCTTGGAGCCGCACGTCGTGATCTGACGTGCGGCTCCGTACATTCTCCCTGGTGCCCCCTTTTGCCTATAAATTGCCCAATATTTTATAACAGAAGGGAGGAGGTTTTTAGGGTTATTTCTTCTCCATTTATGTAGTTTTTACAGTAGTTTCTTTTTTTTAGTTTAGGTTAGTTGTTCTTCTTCTTCCTCTTTTGTATTTTTCATTTCTTGTAGATCTTCTAATAGGGAAGAGAGTAGTACATAGGATAAAAGTAAGAGTTATTTTAATTGAAGGTGACAATCTATGAAAGATTCTCTCTTTATCTCTCCTTGTTTTCTTTTCTCTAACTTCTTTACATGCTTAGCTAATTTTTCTCATGACAACTAACTACTAATCATTAACTTGCTTACTCCTTACTTGATAGTCCACATGAATCTAATAACCTCTTGCAAGAGCCAGTGATGGCTCATGATGATGAATTTTAACACTCTAATATCCTAACTTTCTAACAAGCTAACATTACTTTATTTCATACTTGTTCTTATTTAGTTTTTGATGATTTAAGTGTAGCTTGCACTTGTTTGTTAAGTTTGGATATGATGAGTTATTAATTAGTCTCTAATTTTGCATAATTTTTATCACATCCGCATATTTATTTGGTATAAAATTCTGCTAATAAAGCTTTGCTTGCTTGATTCTAGGTCCACGGTGTGCAATGAAGAAGAAGACCCTAAATCACCATTTAATTGGTGATTAAAGGCCTATTAAGATAGCCATTGACTTAGGAGGCTGATTCTGTCAAAACTAAGGGCTGCAAACCAGAAACCGGGACCAGAACCTGACAGGGGACAGACGGGACAGCGTGCGGCTCGAAGCGCCGCGCGCGGCCATCACATGGCCGCGGCGCATGGTTAGCTTCGGGCCAGGGTTTTCCCCCTTGGCCCCTGTTCCCCTGATGCCTATAAATACCCCTCTGGGGTCTCCTTTCAGCAAGATATACAAAGTTTTAGGATAGTTTTTCATTCCATGTTGTAGTTTAGTTTAAGTTAGGTTAGTTCTTCTTCTTCCTCTTTATATTTTTCATTTATTTAGATCTTATATTCGGAGAAAGAGTGATACATGAGTGGAATGCAAGAGTTCTTGTAATAGAAGGTGATAAGTTATGAAAGGTGCTCTCTTTACTTTTCTTTGTTTTCTATCTAACTTCTTTTACGTGTTTAGCTAGTCTTTTATCTTATGGCAACTAACCACTAACCACCAACTAGTCTAACTTCTTATTTAATAATCCATATGAATCAAATAGCCTCTACTTGGTCTTGCTCTTGCAAGAGCCATTGATGGCTCATGATGATGGATATAACACTCTAACTTCCTAACCACTAACAAGCTAACATTACTTTACTCCATGCTTACTTTTAGTTTTGATAGTTTAAGTGTAGCTTGCACTTGTTTGTTGAGTTAGGTTGTGATGAGTTACATATGGGTCATGCTTTGAATCACTTTTGAACCAAGGATTAGTGATGGCCAATGATATTTGTGAGGCAACTATCACTAAGAGGTTAGCATGTTAGTGGAGTCATTAATAGTTAGTAGCCGTAAGTTTTCTTTCTCTTTCACTTGTTTTAGAATATACCAAAAACCACAAATACATTCTTTTCTATGTTCCCACTTCTTCGTATTTCACCGTACACTTCTCTTTTCATTCTTTCTTTTCTTTTCTTTTGATTCTTTAAAACTTTGAAGAACCGTTAACATACACGTGAACATACCGTGTCAGCTTCTATCGCCTCCCGTCCTTGTGAATTCGACTCATTTTAGCCTCTATGCTATAACGGAAGTATTGAGGAAGCCAAAGCACACACTTTAAACATCAATTTCAAAATATACACTTTTTGTGCGCGGTTTTCCCCCCGACCAGTTATCTTATGGGTCATACTTTGAAAAGCTCTTGAATCAATGAATAGTGATGGCCAACGATACATGTGAGGCAACTATCACTAAGAGATTAGCATGATTAATGGAGCCGTTAGTGATTAGTAGCCATAATTTTTCTTTCCTTTTTATTTTATTTTAGAAATAATTTCAAAAACCACAAATATCTTCTCTTCAATGTTTCTATTTTTGTTTCCACCATTCACTTCTCTTTTCATTCTTTGTTTTCTTTTCTTTTCATTCTTTAAAATATAGAAGAACCGTTAACACACACGTGAATAGACAAATAAAACTTCTATCACTTCCCGGTCATATAGATTCGACCCGTTAGCCTCTATGCTATAACGGAAGTATCGAGTAAGTTAAAACACACACTTTTAACTTGTGATTTCAAAACATACACTTTTTGTGCTCGGTTTTCCCGATCAAATTACCCTCGAGTTGGATTACTCAGAATCGAACCACAGAACCTCTAAACAAGGGGAGAGGTGTGTGCCATTGCGCCACTAGTGCTCGGCAGCATACTAGATATATATTTCCTAAAACAAAATAGTAGTCCAGTTTTGAATCTAAGACATTCCACGTCCACATTCACATCTTTAATGTGGAGATACACCTTAAAAATTCACTTAATGGTATTGAACAAAACAACCTTTAGTCATACTTGATTCTCGTGGTTGGTAGAGGGTCATTCATGCATCATTAACTCATTTCATGACTAATAAGTCATTAGAATCACCTTTGTGAATGGTATATTTTCTAATACAAAATAGCACACTAGATGTAAATTTCCTAAAACAAAAACTGTAGCCCAATTTTGAATTAAGACCTCCAAAATTTTAAGTCCATATTCACATCTTTATTTTGGAGATTGACTTTAAAAATTCACTTAATGGTATTGATCAAAACACCTTTAGTCATACTTGATTCTTGTGGTTAGTAGAGGGCCATTCACGTATTATTAACTCTTTCATGACTAATAAGTCATTAGTGACCTTTGTGAATGGTGTTGTATTGGACGCGCACCAATATTTTGTCAGTCAAAAACATGAATTTTACTTCGGTCTACTTTTTAAGAGATAAAGTAACATAAGTACCGGTCCCCTTATGCAAGTCACGACACATGGCTTGGAGTTAAGGAGAAATCGGTTATATTCTGCTACCTACCACCCATGCCTATCACAATCTTGTTATAGAGTAGTATTAGAATTAGGATTATATAATACAAATTGTATTAGGAATATAGATTTCTTTATCATGTAATTGTAATGGTTACATATTCGGGCATTGTCCTCATTAATAGCACAAATAATTCTCAACTTTTTCAACTGATTTAACTTGATATCAAGTCAAAAATTATCTGTTCTAATCATTTTTCTCATGTCGTCCTTGAGCATGCGCTAGACAACACTCATGTAGCGCGTGTCTAGTATCGGGCCACTTTTAGACTGTGCTCTTCCCTCCCGTCACAGAGTCTGAAGTCATTTAATGACAGCAACAACAACCATCCTCAAGTTGCACTTGGGCTCCCCAATTATTTACATGCAAAAATTCATCCATGTGATTTAACTTAGTGCATGCAAAGAATTCCATGTCTACATGCATGTAGAGAATTATATCCACATGTATGCGGTTCAAATTCCTTCAATACAAGATCTCTTATTTGTGCGAGCTCGCTGAGATCCAACTTTGACTCGACTTTCCCAACTTGCTCATCAGTGGAGAAAGCAGCCCTAGCGAAGTCGCCATCTCTTGTAGGGGGAGTTGAAAGTGTGATGCAAATTTTCCTTGAATCAACAAAAAATTACAACTCAAAATTCTAACTACAAGACAGAGAAAGAGATGACACTCAAGCTTAGATCTTCTCTTTGTTTAAAGCTATATTCTTTACGTAGCGGTGGAAAGTGAATCTTATTTTTTGTTGACCAAGTGAATATCAAGATCTTCTAGAAATCTTCTCCTTGGATCACAGACGGAGTAGCACAACTCATATCCAATGAAATCTCAAAGAGACTTAGGTAAAAACTTAAACTCAGTAAGTTGGTAGAAGAGTTTAACTCTTTATAAATACTCCTCATCTGAAAAATTCCCACCCTTCTTCAACTAGCAAACTGAGATATTTATAGGAGTTTTAGGGATAAAACTGTCCCTTAAAAGCTTTCCATGATGGAGGTTAACACCCCTCATTATGTGGGCAGTACTTAACCCAGTAATAAGAGTAATTATAACTGAGACGCACGGCTTATTTGCAGTTGAAATGCGAGCTTGAGTTCTACGTTTAGCCATTGAGATGATGCTAGACGTGGGCCTCGAGCCTTGCATTTTGGCATTGCTGTAGTATTGAGACGCGGGCGTCAAGTTCTGCTAAGATGCGGGCTTCGAGCCCCGCGTCTTGGCTGCAGTGATGCTGAAATACGGGCTTTAAGCCTCGCATCTTGGCTTTGCAAAGCTGCTTTCGAGCCTCGCATCTTGACACAACATCAATATTTTTTATTAGCCTTGCGTCTGAAGAATGGGCTCTCCATTTGACGACTTGTCTTCAGTGATTTTTAGGTAGTCTACAAAACCCCTTCAAAGTTTTTAAAATTCCGCGATTGGTTGGGACGAATTTTTAAACATTTTGAACTTTTTTTTTGGCAGCAAGCTCCCAAGATTAGGTTGGTAGTCTCTTGAGATACCTTGAGCTCAATCTTGTCTGGATCTTGGTCTTCGTGAGTGTATTGTTAAACTCTTTGAAGCCACCAAAAATGATCATTGTGAGTGTCTAGACATGCAATTCAGACCTTCTCGGTGCTCTGAGTTGGTTATTGGTGTACTGTTGAACTAGAAAAATAGTCATCTACTTTCACCAGTGTACTATTGAACTGATTGCAGAAGCAAAGACTGAACATAGGTCTTGTAGACCAAAGATCATGTTGCCTTGGAGATGCGGACCTCGTCTGAAATAGAACGCGACACTCATTCATTAGAGAGACGCGAACATCGAAGTAGAGACACAGCTCTCACTTTTGTTGAAGTGATGCAGACTTCGAGGTAGAGACGCGAACTTCTCTTTGTTGAAGAAACATGGCTCTACTATTTTGCCAAGGTGCGAGTTTCATTCAAAGTGAAGACGCACCTTTCAGTTGATATAGAAATGCGGCTCTGAGCGTTATAAACGCGAACTTGAGGCTTTGATTCACTTAGAGGACTCTGAATTGTTGAGAGACGCAGCTCTGATTTGTTGAAGGACGCAACTCTGCGTTGTTAGAGGACGCGACTCTGGATTGTTGAGGACGCAGCTCTGGATTGTTGAGAGACGCGGGTCTTAATTGTCGAGGGACGCGGCTCTGACTTATTTGGAGAGCGCGGCACTGAATTGTTGAAGGAACACAGTCCTGAATTAATAGGAGAACGCGGCCCTGGATTGAGGAGAGACGCGGCCCTGAGCTCTTCAACTTGCTGGAGGTGACGCAGCGCTTGGTTTGTGGAAGGACGCGGATTTTAAAATGCGGCCCTGAATTGTTAAAGACGCGGTCCTCATTTTATTGAGGGACACAGCCTTTGAGGATGCGGACTTCAAAACGCGGCTCTTAAAGCGTCGCTTGCAGTTATAGAGACGCGGTTTTGATGACGCGACTCGCGACTCTCTGTCCATGACGATCTCGCTAGATCTTTTGAGGTAAAGTCTGCGTTGACGGTTGTGGACACGTATCGTTGGGATTTCTGGAGCAAAAATCTACATGTCTCACTCAGACTGGATTTGATAGTCACGTCGCGAATTAAGACTATTAATTGGTCTTTAAAGAACGATTTTGATTTTTATGCCATTAATTAATGGCAATTAGCGAGCCTATTGATTGGTCGCTAATGTTGCATATTTAGTATCATATTTCCATACTTATTATAGAATAAAATCTGCATTGTCCGAATTAAAATGTTTAATTTTTTTGCAGGCCCATTCCTTAAGGAGATGAAGAGAAATGAACCCAAAAGCCCACCAAAATTCTGAATTAAATCAGAATTAATTCGCACTCAGTAAATCAAGGCAAAATCAAGAGGTTGAAAACCGGTTGAGAAGAATCCTCTCAGAATGATCGGTTAAAGCCAAGAATCAAAGGTCATTTCGTCACAATCCTGGACTCAAACGAGAAAACCAACTAAAGATAAAAGCAGCACGTGAAACCGGGGAGACCCACCAACAGGATGTGGCCACCTGGCCACACCCTGGCCGCTGAAACGCGGCCAAAGCCGCGTTTTCGCGGCTTGGTTGTGGAGTTAGAGGGAGCGTTTGCTCCCCCACTCTTCCCGGGATCCTATAGGTTGGGTTTTTGCCTATAAAAAGTCAGTATTTGCACTGAAAATGGGAGACCATGCAGAGATAGGATTTAGCCTAGTTTTCATTTCTTGTAGTTTAGGTCTTTCTTTTCTTTTTATGTAATTTGTATGTAAGCTTAGGTTAGATGAAGATTCATGTAAGTAAGAGAGAGAGGCTTATGTTGAGAGTGACACCGATGTACCCTCCTCCTTTCTTCCATTGTTTCTGCAAGTAATAAAGGTAAATATTTTTGTTTTATGTTCGTATTTACTTTGTTTTCTTCTTCCTCTTTCTACTTTACCTCTTTTGTTTTTGATGAGCTTGCAAGTGAATCTAGAAGTATAAGTATACAAAAGCCTTTGTGAGTGCCAACGATACTTCATGAAGACGTTCTCCTCCTCAAGATCCGTATCACTTCATTCTTGCAAGGCTTGATGATATAATGCGAACAGGGACTGAGCTCGATCTTATGACCTATGCGTTGAACGCCTCCAAAGTAAGGTAGAACATGCAAGGATTCCAGGTAAGTCATCAACCAAACTAGGTGAGTAATTCCTTAATCTTCTTTCTTTTCTTTTATTTCTTAGTTTAGATCGCCAACACAATTTCTTTCACTACATCTTCCAAATCTTTCATCACTTCTTTCCCAACTCATTTGTACATAGTCGCTTTCTTTCCATTTCTTTGTAAATAGTCATTCTCCATTCTTTTCTACCTTCTCATTCTACCGTTTTCTTTCTAACTTTAACATAATTCTTTTTCATTTTTATTTCTTAAAACAAAGAAGAACTTTCGTTTTGTTTTCATAAAGATTTCAATAAAGAACCTTGAACGCTTCTATCGCAACCCTCCTTGTGGATCACGACCCGCATAGCCACTTGCTATAGCGGTAAGAATTGAGCACTTGCACATTTTTATTCTTAGATCTAAAATTCGTATTTTGTGTGCAGGTTTTGCCTTAATCACCTATAAATAGGCCATAAGCCTTTTAACAGTCATTCATCTTAATTGTTTTCCTTCATGGGCAGGTGCTCTGAAGAACCTTTAGGGTTCTTGGACTGTCTTCTTCTCCGAGCCTACATCCTGAAGAAATTTCAGAGTTCTTTGAACGAACCCAAAACTATGATGCTTTCTTGCAATCTTCATCGAAGATTATCACTATTAGAGGATTTCAAAATCAAAAAGCATCCCCTCATGTGCTTTCATGGTCGTGTCTTGACAGATGATGTCCTTCCTCGAAAGAACTCTTCTTCAAGTAGGAAATAGCTTTTGTCATAATAAGACTTTGTTCTTTTGTGGCTTTGAGATCCAAGCATCCATGCTCTGTTTCTTAATCTCTTTTCCGAAACATTTGAAACTTCTTTCTTAAAGTTTAAATAGTCAACTTGAGATCCCTACATCCATGCTCTGCAAACGTGATCTTTGCATTATCTTGATAAAACGCGAGCTTGTAGATTTTTGACTCCCAAGTTCTTCAGACGTGGGCATGATGAACTCCACGTTTTGAGGTTTGAAACACGGGTTTTGTATATGAGACTCGCGTTTGGAGTTCATGACTTAAAAAATTTTAAAACTTGTGTCTACTCTTTTGAAGTATCTAGACGCGAATGTGGCGAACTCCGCGTCTTAAAAGCTTTATACGCTCTTTTAAAATCTTAGACGCGAGTGTGGAGACCTTTGCGTCTCGAAGTCTTAGACACGAATCTATAATGTCTGCATCTGGAAGTCATAACTTAGAAAGTTTTACGGCCCGCGTCAGCGCTTTTAATATATGTTGGCCCAAAGGCCCATCACTTTAGTTTTGATGAAGATTAACTCATGTAGTTATAGTTTACTAATGATCTTATGCTTATTTAGTTTTAGTTATCTATCAAGATCTTAGTAGGTATGTAGTTTCAACAAAGGTATTTTGGAGCTTACACGTGTTAATTTAAGAGCTTGTGCATCAAGATCGCATCTAGCACTCGGTTAGAGTCTAGCTCGTTGGATCGTGTTTGGATCGAGTCGACTTGGAGAAGGAGTTCAGTTTGTGTTGTTTAGATCTTGTGTAAGATAGATAGTGTTGATATGCTCAAGTTCACACACACAAAAGTTTCTATAAGTTTGGTTTTTCATTTAACCGGTTTTGGTTTTCATATCAAAAACATAGATATAATATCTTTCATGTGTATTGATTTTTATCCATACACTCTATGCTTCAAAAGAGTTTTAATATCTTGTTTTCGTATCTATACATGTTTTGGAGAAAACGATTTTTCATTCAAAATATAAGTTTTGGAAAATACGATTTTCGGTCTTAAGCTTAACTTCTAAATCACAAAAATAGTTCAAAATGTTTGTAATATATCTTAAATTTTAGTCACACATATTTGTTCTTCAAAGATCTTATAAGAACTTATTTTTGTGGAATTAATGTGATTTTATGAGATTTTAATTGAATCAAAAAGACCAGTTTTCATATCCTTTATCCCTGCCTGTTTTGTGTTGTCGGTCGACCGATGTGCACAAGCATGTGCACGTAGCCAGCCTCTTAGGGTGGTCGACCGTGCGGTCGACCGACTGTAATCCCCTTACTCTCGGGTAAGGGCGGTCGACCGGAGGTAGGCAATGGTCAAGAATTTGACCGTTGGCCGGTCGACTGGCTGGTCAACCGGAAGGTCAATTCTGACCATATTTGGCTGCCAACAGCTTTGTTTTTAAAAGCCTATAAAAGGGGTTTACTTGGACTGTTTTTATTAACGTTTTTGAGAGCTTTTATTTTCTATCTTAAAAGTGTTTTTGCAGTAATTCAAAAGAAGTTTTTGAGCAAAAAGTTTCATATTTTTATTTGTGTTTTCAAGGTTGGAAATTCAAAGTAAAGAGATTTTGGGAATTTGATTTTTGGTTTATCTTCTTCATCTATATCTATTATTTTCCCAAAAGTTTTCTTTGAGATTTTATAGTCCTAACTCCTTGATTTTTCTCACAACTTGAGCTATTACATCTATCCTATCATTAGGATCTTTTTGTTGGTGAGAAAAAGGGTTTGTGGTCCTTAAGATCACCACGTTGTAAATCTTACCTTTGCTTTGGTTGGTTGTTATCCCTCTTGTGGATAGGTGATAGTTTGGTTGGCTTTATGCCTATACCTCTTGTGGAGAGATGATAGTTGTTTTGCCGTTGGTGCCTTACCTCTGGTGTAGATGTGGTTGTTGTTGGAGAGAGAAGTTGTGTACTCCTTATATTGTATTACCTAAATCCTCGGTGGAGGTTCCCTGTGTGGGAAGTCCTTTGTGGGCGCATTAGTGGAAATACTTCTGTGTGAAGGTGGGGACGTAGAGCGGTGGCTCGAACCTCGAAACACATCTTAGCGTTTGCGATTGATCCACTTTCTCTAAACTCTCTCTTTCTCTTTCATATTTAGCATTGATTTATAGCTCATATCATATATATATGCTTGGTGTTGATTGTGTCATCATTCTTGTGTTAAACCAAGAGAGCTTCACATAGCGCCTAATTCTTATCTAAGAGGAACCTAGAGGAGATAGTTCAGAGTCCTTCACGGGAAATTCGGCTACACTCTTTGGTTACACATAGTGTGTTACTTTAGATTTGAATTCTGCATCATTTCATTTTAGATTGCATTGAATTTTTAATAGATTAGCCTTACACCTATTCACGCCCCCTTCTAGGTGTAATTTCAATTGGTATCAGAGCCTATGCTCCTGATATTAGGTTTAACCACCTAGGAGTGAGATCTTGGATAGCTAATCTAGATTTGCTTTTGCACACTTATTGTTTTACACACACACTCATGGATTACCCTCCCATGTTTAATGTCTCTAAAATTGACATATGGAAGGTTAGGATCTGTGCTCATTTAAAACCCTAGATTTGCATGTTTACATTGCCGCTACCAAGGAATCTTATCTTGGCAATAGCAAATCATAAAAAGGCTAATGCACAAACCCAAAAGGCACTTAGAAAATATTTTAGCAAAGAATATTTAAATATGGTTTCTTATTGTGATTATGTCTTTGCAGTGTGGAACATATTGACATCTTCCGAGCTACAAACTCAAATCAATGAGGAGGAGAAATCTTATGGAGAAGAGTCCTACCAACATTGCTTCATGGTCCAGGGAATGACTCCCTTGAGGTATATTCGGATACTCAACTAGATGATAATACTAGTTCTTCTTGTAATGAGTGTATGGATGCACATGCTTTAAATGAAGAACTATCTATGGTATGTGAACAAATGATTTCAAAGTTTGAAGTTTCAAAAAATAAGAGTTCTAAATTAAAATAAGAAAATAAAAATTTATTTTCAACACTAAACATAGTTATGTAAGAAAGGGATGGGATTTCAAATGAAATGAACTCATTGAAATCCCAACTTGATCTTGCCTTAAATGAAAATAATATTTTGAAGAATAAAAATGATTGTGATGATGTTTTGAAGAAAAATGAGACTTTATCTTCAAAACTAGATTTGTTTTAGAGGAAAACCATTCTTTGAAAATAAAATTGATTTAATTTCAAAGAATTGAATTTGATTCAAATGAAAATAAATCTTTAAAAATGATTTAGATTCTCATGTTTACCATGCTACTACATCTTCATCATTTAATGTTTCTATTGCATGCCCCATATCTTCTTTCAATGTTGAAAATGAGTTATGTATGTTAAAAAGAGTGTAGATTATTTGGGCTCCACTTTGAGCTAATGTGTTATGGATCACAAGAAATTGGAATTCATGTTTCACAAGAAACATGCATCTCATATTCATGCACATCATTCACAGCATACACCTCATGTACACCATAATCACACCCATTCTCATATGTATGTTAGAGTGTACACATGTACACATTATGACCGCGAAGGCCATCTTGCAAGATTTTGCTATGATAGACTAAATGCTATTAATTTTGCAAATAATAATGTTTGGGTTAGGAAAGGTGCTAACCTCCATGGACCCAATAAGATATGGGTACCAAAATCCACCCCTATTGTATTTGATGTAGGTGTAGGCTCTCGCTTAACTTGAGAGTAATGGTGCCTTGATGGTGGATACATTTGAGCTTGATGGACATTACATTGGATGCATCATTTTCAAGGATGTTTGGTGGGAGGACCACCATGATTTGAAGACCTAGAGATTAGCCCTAATAGTTTTGGTAACAATCTCTAACTCCTTATTTTATTCACATGCTCTTATTGATTGACCTTTAGCATGTTTTTGGTTCAATGCCTATTATAATTGATCATGTTTTGGTGTATGATTATGGTTTGGTTTTGATTACTTGTTTAGATGTAGTTTTTCATTAAAACTTATATTTATACTTGTACAACTAGTGAGCCACATTAGACTATTATATGTTTGTGTTAAATTGCTCATTTATAGCCATTAGATGTACTTGTATAGCCTAGTTTTGATGACTCTTGCATTCTAACTCGTATTCCCTATTTTTGTACATGTTTTTATAAAAATATGTTATCTTCGTGTATATGTTACTTTTGTCAAAACTAATAGAATACATGTGCATCCTTGAGCCACTTGCCTTCATGCAATATACTTTTGTGGACTCGTTTATATTTTGGATATGTATGTATATTCTATTTTATACAAAACATACATATGTCTTGTAGTTTGATTTGGTTTGATGTAAATTAGAATTTTTATGTGTTTATGTTTGTAAAGGAATTTCATTTGAGCTTAAATGCCTTATCTTCATGATGTTGATTACATGATTCTTACACTCTATATTTGATGTTTACTCATGACTTTGTTTTTATGAGCATATATGTGCTTTATAGATTTTGAGTATCAATTATTATGCGATTTTCATGTCTTCATGGGATGTATGATTTGGTTTCATATTTTGAAGGATTTCTTACTAGTTTTTTAAAATATCTTTAAAACTAGTTTCTATTCTTCAAATGGTAGAGTTTTCAAACTATGCCTATTTACTTTAAAATCATGATTTTTAAAAACCCTTACCTTCTAAGGGCGGTTGGATGGACGACCATGCCTTGTATGCTCAACTTGAGAATTTTTTAAACATGTGCATGAGTAGGATGGTAGTTATGAGTTATACACACGATCTTCTTGAAAATTCTATTTTTGTATATTTATATGTATTTTCTTATATATGTACACGTCAAATTTCAATTGGTATATGTATGCCTCATATTTCAATTGATATATTCATTTTCATACATATATATAATTTGATTGTGCTTGTTTTACAATTTTTTAAAAAAAACACAAATTTTTTATTGCTATGCTTGATTTAGTTTATAATGTCAATTAGTTTTTTTATTGGAATCTTATTCAAGCCTATGCATTATTTTCATTAGTATTTCATAAAGGGAGAGAAATTCTTGTTTTTAAATCGGTTTTGTGTAAAATTAGTATTGGTTGAGTTTTCAATTGGTATCAATGTTCACTTTCAAATTGGTATCTTACTCCCACTCTTTATGATGAAAAGTACTTTGTTTTAGTATATGCTAATATTTTCTATATTGGTATCAGTAATCTTAAATTGGTATTATTCTCTATTTGGTATCCTTGTTGCAAAATAATTTTAGTGTTTATTCAAAAATTTAGTTTTTACCTTCAATTGGTATCAATATGTTTATCAAAAAATTTTTTAATTGGTATCAATATTTTTCAATTGGTATCATTATGTTTATCAAATTTTTAAATTGGTATTAAACATTGTTTTGTTAACTAAAGAAAAGATTCGAATGTTTTGGTTTTATGTCTTATCAATTTTTTATATGAAAATTGATTGGAAAATACGATTTTTGGTCTTAAGCTTAACTTCTAAATCACAAAAATGGTTCAAAATGTTTGTAATATGTGTTGAATTTTAGTCACACACATTTGTTATTCAAAGATCTTATAAGAACTTATTTTTGTGGAATTAATGTGATTTTATGGGATTTTAATTGAATTAAAAAGACCAGTTTTCATATCCATTATCCCTGCCTGTTTTGTGCTGGCGGTCGACCAGGCCGATCGACCAATGTGTACAAACATATGCATGATTAGACGAAGGAGGGGTGTACTTATTATATGTATAGAATGTGATTGATGTACCCTTTCTTGTCTCCGCTATAGCCTAGGGCTATACCGAGTCGGATCTCAGGAGAGCTAGTGTAGAAACGTTACGATACACGTGAGAAGATAAAACGAGAACTCTTCTTTGTTACACAAGAATAAAGAATCAAAAGAAAAACAAATAAAAGAATTAGTGGCTATGTTCATGGTGGAAATCGGGAGAAATCAAGATTGAGATGGATTTGAACTAACAACTAAAAAGAAAGTAAAATCAAGAAAACTTTGAATGCAAGAAATCCATGACTAGCTAACCTTAACTACCTTGCTAAACTAACTAAACTCCGTGATAGTGATGCGTGCCTCATGTTGATTCATCGGCATGTATTTGTCTTGCTTGTGATCTAATTACTTTCCCACTAAGATGATGGGGATTCATTCTTGGACTTGTCTTGTAGCCTCCATAGATGGTCATCGCCTACAAGATAGACTTTCACTAATGGAATCACAAGAGATACACTCAAGGGATGCAAATGAAGAACATACAACTTTCACTAATGGAAGTAGTGAAGTTGTACATCAATTAGCATATTGGTGCTCCATCTCCATGTTCCATCAAGGCACTAGTTCAAAGACTAGGCTCTACATGAGGCACACATGAATCATATGGAGAATTACAACAAGATTCTTGCCAAGAAATGAAACAAAACCATCGGAGAAGAGAAGATCATACAAATTGCAAGATGAAGTAAAGCAATCACCCATGAGTTAGGAGTTAGCAAGAGTAGTGGTTAGCTAGTACATGGAACAAGAAATTAGCTACTAGACATTACAAAAGCAAAGCAAAGCATGATTGAATTGCTAGAAATTAACAAAGCAAGTAACAAAGCAAAATAAAAGCAAGTGAAGAAGACAAACTAGAATCAGCTCAAGTAGATATGTAGAGAATGGATCAATCCTTGTATAGCTCCAAGTTGTCACTCCTTGTTGATACAAGCTCTCTCTCTCATACAAATCTCTCTTGCAATGAAATCTAGGGAGGAGAAGATCCTAGAGAGAACTAAAAATCCTAAACAAAACCTAACAAATTACAATCTATTCACTAATCTCTCTCTCTTCTCTGATCACTTTTTTCTCGCAGGTCTTCATGGGGTATTTATAGCATGGATGAGATCCTTCGAGAGAGAAGTTTGTTGGCACAAAATCCGAGGCCATAACGGCCTAAGATTGCCGCGCCCAAGTCGCGCCACGCGGCAAGATCTGGGCCGTTGGTCCAGATCTTTCTGGTACAGGTTGTTGCAAGTTAGTTTGGCCACGTGGTATGGTTAGAATCTTGGTTTGTTGCGAGGATCTCTCTGGATCTGGATTGAGATTTGGCTTTATCCTTAATCTTGATTAATCACTTAATTAGTGTTAATTAAGTGATTATTTGAATATCTCTCCATTAAATGGTGTACCTGCAAATAAGTAGAGAAGAGGAGTAAAAATCACTTATTTATTTGTATTATGCATGGAAGTTATGATGTAAAATATGCACTTTTGTGTACTAATCACACCCCCACACTTATTCTTTTGCTCGTCCCGAGCAAAAACAAAGAAAAGAAAATAAAATCCTAACTAACAATTTATTACACCACTTTCGCAGGTGACGCGATTGCACTGAGCATGTGCAACAAGCCGTTAAACCTTTAGGTTACCCTAGAGGAGGAGTGTTGTCTCCTGAGGGTTTTCAGCGGATTACACCCACAAAATCCATAAAGAAAGAAGACAAATGTTAGTATTTTCGAAAACGCATTTGAATAAGAGACAAGTTTACGAACTATTTTTGCGAAATATAAGTGATCCTAGGTCATAAGTCCACCTATAATCATTCTTCCTTAAACTTAGTATCCATGCAAGATCTTGTTTTTAATTAAGGTAAGAATTCAAAATTGGATTGAATACTTTTATCTTTCATAAAACCTAGATAATATGCACACCGTGCTCAGTGAAAATTTCTGGGATTTCAACTCCAACCATAAAGCCATTTATTTATCTATATATATTTTTTTTTTCTCTTTTTTTTTTTATTTAATCTTCCCTTAGTTTAGGCTTTCTAGTCTACCCTTGTAGCGAGCCTTTAACCGATGACTCCCAAACCAGACGGTCTTAGGGCACCAGATGAGAAACATCCCTCGGGTTTAAGGTCTCGAGTAGAAAAGGCCACGAAACTAAAGGGGATTATTTATTTCCTTTACCACCGTTAGGCGTGAATAATCATGCTTCTTGAGGCACAATTCTCCAGCTTAATAGGTGATTTTTTATATATATATATATTTTTTTTTATATTTATGGCATTTTTGGTCTTTGTTTCCATCCCAAGAAATGTGTAAGTGTGAAGTGCATATTATCTAAGGCAAAAAAACTCAAGATAAAATATCTCACCAATTTTACTTACTTAGCCTATAATTTCCAACAAGATCTATTACTTCAACTATGTTTAAGATGTCATAATTAAGGCTTTCTTAATTTCTAAGATACATCTTAATTTTCTTAAAATAGAACAAAACTTTGTTTCTTATTTCAAAAAGTTTTTATTTTTTATTTTATATTTTTATTTTTTAAAAGAAATGTAAAAGAAAGAAAATCTAAAAACTCTAAGTTAGTAAACCCTCCCCCACACTTATCTCATGCATTGTCCTCAATGCATCATGATATATGTATGCATGAAACAGGTAATAGGGTAGAATCATTTATTCACAAAAAAGTGCAAAAAATATTTACAAGGAATATATACAAGTGTAACTCTCACCTAGGCTTTTGGTCGCTTTCCTCTGGCCCGTTTCCCATCGTTCCAATGTGTTATCTTTCTTGAGCTCCATTGGGAAACGGTCTGAATTATTCTAGCCTTAGGTTTTTCCAGATTCAATTGATTATTATTTTCATTCATACTCATTCCACCACATCGTTCACAAACAAAGTCCTTATCACCACTCTCACTCAGAATCTCATCACTTCCAGTGTTTAGAAATTTTAACTCCTCTCCATATAATTCTTCAAAGCTCAAGTCAACATCCGGCAGTGGACAATTAGCTAACTTACCCCGAGTTGACTCATCTAAGCACATAATCTCATCAGCAAACAAGTCTTCAAATGATATATCAATTGGAGGTTCAAATACAGTCTCAGTTGGCTCATTGAAAGTGAAAGCATCCAAATCAACTTTCCCCGTTTGAAAGGGTACTCGGATAAGAGAATCACAAGATTGTGACTCATCTTTGGATCTTCACCTTCCTCCTCACAATTGTTACTAATGAAATTAACCTCAAATGTTTGATCTTTTGTTTTGTGAGGCTGTGTGTGGAAGACATTGTGTTCATGTGTCATGTTACCAAAAGTCAACCTCATTGATCCATTCCGGCAATTAATGATTGCATTTGCAGTAGCCAGGAATGGTCGACCCAGAATGACAGGAATTTGTGCCCTTTGATTTGAATTTGATACTGGTTTTGTTTCAAGGACAACAAAGTCAACTGGATAAAAGAATTCTCCAACTTTGACCAGGACATCTTGAATTACCCCCTTGGGTTTAGTAACAGAGCGATCAGCCAATTGGATGGTCATTTGGGTCGGGAGAAGATCACCTAACCCCAATTGTTGGTACACAGAGAAAGGCAGGAGATTGATACTGGCCCCCAAATCAAGAAGTGCCCTATTGATGGTAGTCTGTCCTATGATGCATGAAATGGTGGGGCTCCCTGGGTCTTTATACTTAACAGGAATTGGACCAGTGAGCAGCTCATTGATGGATGATGCAAGGAAGACTTTTTTAGGGACTTGGGTCTTTCTCTTCTTGGTGCACATTTCCTTCAAAAATTTGGCATATGAAGGCACTTGTTGAATGGCATCAAGAAGAGGGACATTGATTTGGACCTTATTGAATGTTTCTTTTATTTTCTCCATGTGAGCATTTGACTTGTTATTTAGAAGCTTATTTGGATATGGTACTCTAGGCTTATAAGGTTGCTCATCTACCTTTTCTTTCCCCTTGGCTTTGGAAGTGGATGGCTCTGTACTAGAGGATGGGTTATCAAAAGTTGGTGACATTGGGACATGAGGAGTTTGCTTTGGTACTGGATGAGATTGTGGACTAGAAACCTTATTGTCAACTTGTTTACCAGATCTCAGGGTATGAATGGCATGACAGTGACTGGGTCCTGAATCTTCCACTTCATTCAAAGGGATGTGATGTGTGGAATCTGGCAATGGCTGGTTTGGGAACATTCTTTTTTGATTCTCAGCCAATTGCCCAATTTGGACCTTCATTTGATTCAACTCATGCTGCTGGTTCTTTGTAAAAGTTTCTAGCATTTTTTTCAACTCAGATATCTCGGAATTATTTTGGGGTGGATGTTGATAATATGGAGATTGGAACTGTGATTGGTAATATGGTGGTGGGTCCTGATATGATTGATATGACTGTGGTGGACTGTGAGATGGATGAACATACAGTGAATTCTGATCGAAACTGGATGGGTGAGACTGAGCATTATAAGGATGTGGAAATGGTGGCCTATGATGCTCAAGACCAGACTGACTCCATGGAAAATTTGGATGGTTCTGCCATCCTGAATTGTAAGTGTTGAAATATGGAGGTCTGGTAAATGCTGCATTCATATTCTCCTGACATGATTGGGGCAGATATAATGGACACTCCTCAAAGACATGGCTCAGGTCATGACAGTTGGTGCAACCTGGTTTAATCAAAGGCAATGGGTTGACCTGGTTGACCACAGAATTTCCCTTTGACTCAAGCAGCTCTATCCTCTTTAGCAGTTGTGTGATCTTGGTTTCTGCAGCTATAGAGGATTCTCTGGAATGTGAACCAGTTTCTGGAAGTGGTGGAAGTGGATTTGTCAGGACAAGACTCCCACTGAATGGTTTTCTCAGCTAGGGTTTCAAAGAGATCCCACCCCTGATGTTCATCTTTTTTCAAGAATTCCCCTTGGCACATGGATTCCAAGAGGGTTTTCGTTTGGTAATCTAAACCGTCATAGATAATCTGGCATAGACGCCATTTCTCTATGCCGTGATGGGGACACAGGGCAAGGAGGTCTTTGAAACGCTCAAGATATTTCCAGAAAGGCTCATTTGGTTCCTGCTTGAATTGCATTATGTTCTTTCTCATGAGGGCTGTTTTGTGGATAGGATAGAATTTCTTAAGAAAGACTTTAACAAAATCCTCCCATAAAGATATGGAACTGACTGGAAGATTATAAAGCCATTTCTTAGCTAAATCCTTAAGTGCAAACGGTATGAACCGTAATCTAACAGCATCCTCAGATAGTTGGGGAATTCTCATCATTTGGCATACCTCTTCAAACTCACGAATAAAGAGGTATGCGTCCTCAGACTCAAGACCATGGAATCGGGGAAGTGTACTAATGTATTGCGGTTTCAGCTCAAAGTTGTTTCCATTAGACTCGGGGAGAAGAATGCATGAAGGAATGGCGGTGCGAATCGGATAAAATCGATCTTGAAGTGAGACGTTGTTCTCCATTGGATGAAGTGGTTGTGGAAGTGTAAGTGTAGAAAGAATTAGGATTACGGAACCACTCTCGTATATACAATCACAAACAACGTGCACCGATCACACCAGCGAAAAAGAAAAATAACAAAAGAAAAAAAAAATCAATCCAAGCTTGTCTAGGGTTTCTGGTCCTAGATGACTCCTAAATAGACTGTCCACAGGAGGTTTGGTGTAGACTCTGACTATAAGCAAATCAGCCAGGGAAGGGTAAGGTTGGTGGGAGGTTTTCCGTCCGAAGACGTTCCTTAATTAAGTAACCAGCAACCTTCGGGCTTTCGGCCCTCAACCCTTTCCTAGACACTGATTTTACAGAAGTCAATTTCTAACACTTTTCCCCCTTAGGATAATCTCCTAAGTGAGTCCGGATGTCCCTAGGGCCAACGTCTATCAAATTTTATTTACAAGCTTAGGATTGTGAGTACGTGGGGAAAATGATTTCCGGGCTAAGGAAAGGTAATGACCTCCCCCACCTTATGTTATTTACAGGAATTGCCCTTAGAATTAATTGTGCAAGTGTACGATATAGAAACAAACAAGGTTCACTCCAAGTAAGAAAAATCAAACAAAGAGTGAGTCTTAGTCTATATGCAATGAATCACGTACCTTGTCCCACGCACTCTTCAACAGTAAATTTAAAGTAATTGAAAGACACGTGCCTATAATGCAAGATGTCTAACAATTTTATCAATTACAACCAACTTTTTACTGTTTTTTTTAATTAAGCAGGTCCAAGGTGAAAAATACAGGAAATGAAGTATATATGCAGATGTAACTTGCAAAGCAGAAGCCCCTGCAAAAAGTTTGTAAGTAGTGAACTCTAAAGTGCCGCGTTCCCACGGCAATTCTTGTGGATCCGCGGCACAATAGAGGGATCCTGGGCTCTGCTTTCTTGAGCAGAGGCCCAGGTCCACTTATATGATTCTGCTGTGCAAATATTTCTGAATCTTCAACCTGTACCTGCAACAGAGAAGATATATCGTTTAGTTTCTCACTTTTAAAATACCGTCGCTCTCCCCGGCAACGGCGCCAAAAAATTGATTATCAAAAAGATGTGTGCGCCGTATTAGAGAATTGTCATTCCCCGGCAACGGCGCCAAAAATTTGATTGGACTGAGAAGGGGTGTACTTATTATATGTATAGAATGTGATTGATGTACCCTTTCTTGTCTCCGCTATAGCCTAGGGCTATACCGAGTCGGATCTCAGGGAGAGCTAGTGTAGAAACGTTACGATACACGTGAGAAGATAAAACGAGAACTCTTCTTTGTTTACAAGAATAAAGAATCAAAAGAAAAACAAATAAAAGAATTAGTGGCTATGTTCATGGTGGAAATCGGGAGAAATCAAGATTGAGATGGATTTGAACTAACAACTAAAAAGAAAGTAAAATCAAGAAACTTTGAATGCAAGAAATCCATGACTAGCTAACCTTAACTACCTTGCTAAACTAACTAAACTCCGTGATAGTGATGCGTGCCTCATGTTGATTCATCGGCATGTATTTGTCTTGCTTGTGATCTAATTACTTTCCCACTAAGATGATGGGGATTCATTCTTGGACTTGTCTTGTAGCCTCCATAGATGGTCATCGGCCTACAAGATAGACTTTCACTAATGGAATCACAAGAGATACACTCAAGGGATGCAAATGAAGAACATACAACTTTCACTAATGGAAGTAGTGAAGTTGTACATCAATTAGCATATTGGTGCTCCATCTCCATGTTCCATCAAGGCACTAGTTCAAAGACTAGGCTCTACATGAGGCACACATGAATCATATGGAGAATTACAACAAGATTCTTGCCAAGAAATGAAACAAAACCCATCGGAGAAGAGAAGATCATACAAATTGCAAGATGAAGTAAAGCAATCACCCATGAGTTAGGAGTTAGCAAGAGTAGTGGTTAGCTAGTACATGGAACAAGAAATTAGCTACTAGACATTACAAAAGCAAAGCAAAGCATGATTGAATTGCTAGAAATTAACAAAGCAAGTAACAAAGCAAAATAAAAGCAAGTGAAGAAGACAAACTAGAATCAAGCTCAAGTAGATATGTAGAGAATGGATCAATCCTTGTATAGCTCCAAGTTGTCACTCCTTGTTGATACAAGCTCTCTCTCTCATACAAATCTCTCTTGCAATGAAATCTAGGGAGGAGAAGATCCTAGAGAGAACTAAAAATCCTAAACAAAACCTAACAAAATTACAATCTATTCACTAATCTCTCTCTCTTCTCTGATCACTTTTTTCTCGCAGGTCTTCATGGGGTATTTATAGCATGGATGAGATCCTTCGAGAGAGAAGTTTGTTGGCACAAAATCCGAGGCCATAACGGCCTAAGATTGCCGCGCCCAAGTCGCGCCACGCGGCAAGATCTGGGCCGTTGGTCCAGATCTTTCTGGTACAGGTTGTTGCAAGTTAGTTTGGCCACGTGGTATGGTTAGAATCTTGGTTTGTTGCGAGGATCTCTCTGGATCTGGATTGAGATTTGGCTTTATCCTTAATCTTGATTAATCACTTAATTAGTGTTAATTAAGTGATTATTTGAATATCTCTCCATTAAATGGTGTACCTGCAAATAAGTAGAGAAGAGGAGTAAAAATCACTTATTTATTTGTATTATGCATGGAAGTTATGATGTAAAATATGCACTTTTGTGTACTAATCAATGCACCTAGCCAGCCTCTTAGGCTGGTCAACCGTGCGGTCGACCGACTGTAATTCCCTTACTCTCGGGTAAGGGCGGTCGAACGAGCGGTCAACCGGAGGTAGGCGACGGTCAAGAATTTGACCGTTGGCCGGTCGACCGGCCGGTCGACCGAAAGGTCAATTCTGACTATCTTTGGCTTCCAATGGTTTTGTTTTTAAAAGCCTATAAAAAGGAGTTTCCTTGGACTGTTTTTTATTAACGTTTTTAGAGCTTTTATTTTCTATCTTACAAGTGTTTTTTGCAGCAATTCAAAAGAAGTTTTTGAGCAATTTGATCTTTTTATTTGTGTTTTCAAGGGTCGGAAATTCAAAGAAAAGAGATTTTGGGAATTTATTTTTTGTTTATCTTCTTCATCTATATCTATTGTTTTTCCAAAAAGTTTTCTTTGAGATTTTTTCTTCCAAACTCCTTGGTTTTTCTCACAACTTGAGCTATTATATCTATCCTATCATTAGGATCTTTTTGTTGGTGAGAAAAGGGTTTGTGGTCCTTGAGATCACCAAGTTGTAAATCTTACCTTTGCTTTGGTTGGTTGCTATCCCTCTTGTGGAGAGGTGATAGTTTGGTTGGCTTTATGCCTATACCTCTTGTGGAGAGGTGATAATTGTTTTGACATTGGTGCCTTACCTCTGGTGTAAAGGTGGTTGTTGTTGGAGAGAGAAGTTATGTTCTCCTTGTGTTGTATTACCCAAATCCTCGGTGGAGATTCCCTGTGTGGGAAGTCCTTTGTGGACGCATTAGTGAAAATTATTCTGTATGAAGGCAGGGATGTAGAGCGTGTCTCGAACCTCGAAACACATCTTGGCGTTTGCGATTGATCCACTTTCTCTAAACTCTCTCTTTTTCATATTCAATATTGATTCATATTGCTCATATCATATATATATACTTGGTGTTGATGTGTCATCATACTTATGTTAAACCAAGAGAGCTTCACATAGCGTCTCAACTCTTATCTAAGAGGAATCTAGAGAAGATAATTCAGAGTCTTTCATGGAAAATTCAGCTACACTCTTTGGTTACACATAGTGTGTCGCTTTAGATTTGAATTCCGCATCATTTCAATTTAAATTGCATTGAATTTTTTAATAGATTAGCCTTACACCTATTCACCCCCCTCTAGGTGTAATTTCAATATATACCCCGCGCTTTAATCATCAGGCATGAGTCTAATGTTAGGCTAGCATTCAGATCCATATTTTCTATCTTTGCAGAGCGTAGTAAACTTTGTTAAAGGTGTGATATTAACTTAACAGATTGGATTAGTATTAATGTAATTAAAACTCAACTAGGGATTAGTGATAACACTATTAAAGGTGTGATATTAATCTAATAGTGATTTTAAGTGGACCTTCATTTTATTGATGAGAGTAACAAGTAAAACTAGACCCGTCAGGTATCTAAGTATTTCTTTACCGTCAGATGTGTGATATTAACTTAACAGATTGATTGAATCTTATCGGAGGTGTGATATTAACTTGATAAGGACGTGAGTTAGAGGTGTACTGTTAACTTAACTCCATGAGAATTTCAGTTTCGTTTGAAAAAAAATTGAAGATACCGTGGTCATAAATGTAGTGTTGAACTTAACAGTGGAAGTAACGCTAGAGGTGGAATTTTGAACGTAGCATTAGTCATCTCGACTTCGATACGGATGTTCGAGGGAAAGTCATTGTCATAGTTATATTATTGAACTTAACAATGAACTGAATGCTAGAGGTGTGATGTTAAACTTAGCATCGCTCGTCTCAGCTTTGATATGAAAGCTTGAGGAAAGTGACTGTTAGAGGTTTAATGTTGAACTTGGCAGCAACTTGATCACTGTTAAAGGTGTGATATTAAACTTAACAGTAATCTGTTAAAGATGTAATATTAACATGACAATGATTTGCAATATGAGCAATTTTAAGGACCTACCATTCTATTGAGGAGAATTAGTAAGTAAAGTTTGGTTGCTAGAAGTGTAGTGTTAACTTGATAATTTTGAAGACTCGTGACTCCATGTCGAGGAGCGACAAGTGAAAGTTCGTACTCGCTAGGGAGTATTGAAACTTTTTCATTGTTAGAGGTGTAGTGTTAACATAACAGTGATTGAGCTTGTGGACCTATCACGCTATGGGAGGAAATTAGTAGGGGACTCTGGTAGGAAAATAGAATAAATTGTCAGAGGTGTAATATTAACTTGACGAATTTTAAAGAGTTGTGACTCCATGTGGGGAAGCGACAAGTAAAAGTTTATAATCGCTGGGGAGTATTGAAACTTTTTCACTGTTAGAGGTGTAGTATTAACATAGCAGTGATTGAGCTTGTAGACTTACCACTCCATGGAAGGAAATTGGTAGAGGGCTCTGGTGGAAAAATAGAATAAATTGTCAGAAGTGTAATATTAACTTGATGAACCCTATTGGTAATTAAGAAAAATGGCTTGCCAGAGGTTTACAGTTAACGTGACAAGTCTGTGCTTATTTCGCCAGAAAAATAGACATAGGTATTTTTGTGGTCCTACCATTCCATGGGAGGGAATTGGTAAGAGATTTTGGAGAAAAAGACGGGACCAAGTCCCTGAAGATTTTTAGCAAACCCTCAGTTATCAACGGATTTGGTATGCCTTTACTAACTACCTTTTGAGTTGGACTAGCTTTGCTATTCCCCTCAACATGATGAGTTGTCAAGGACTTATGTTGGGCTTAAAAGCCAACATCTTCTTCTATTCTCAGCCTTCAGAGGTGTCAGATTTTGAAAGATAAACTAGAGAAGAGTAACAAGGATAAAACTGAAGTTTCACACTTTGTCTTTTCTTTGATGTTTACATCATATATTATGATGTAACCAATGTTCGGTCGGCTCGATAATGATCGACCGTAATGTGATCCATTGAAGAAGGAAGCTTTTCTTTGGCATTCTTCCAAGCATCTTGGATCTGAAAATTTTAATCAGAGGTGTAATGTTAACCTGATCATGAGAAGAATTCTATTAAGGGTACTTCTTTAAGAATCTATCGTTGATCGACATCAAGAGAGCATTACCGTCTGGGGTAATGAGGCGTATGCTCCATTTGAGTAGACTGACTCAACTACAAATGGTCCTTTCTATTTGGGCTAAAATTTCCCTTTTGTCTTATGTGTCATCACTATGGGTCTTCTGACAGCTAAGACAAGGTCATCTTTCTTGAAAGTCTGCTCCTTGACTTTCTTATTAAAGGCTCTGAAAATTTGAGTTTGATAAAGCCTGATTTGTTGTTGAACTTGCAGGTATTTGTCGTCCAAAGCTTCCAGCTCCTTGAGTCGCAGTCGATGCTCCTCCTCATCTGTCATCTCCATTGTCAGGGCAACACGTAGAGATGGGATTTGGATTTCTAGTGGGATACGACTTCACACCTGTATACCAAAGAGAACGGTGTAGTTTTCGTCAGAGTTCTCACTGTTGTGCTTTAAGTCCATAAGCATTCACCTAACTTATCATCCCAGTCGTGTTGGCTTTTCGAGACGAATTTCTTAAGAAGTTTCCCAATGGTCTTGTTAAAAACTTCTGCAAGGCCGTTAGCGGAGGGGTAATATGTCATTGAAGATACACTCTGAATTCTGAACTTATTGCAGAATCTCTGAAATGCTTGGCTGATGAACTGAGTCCCATTATCGTGAACAATCTATCGTGCCACGCCAAAGCGATAGACCACGTGATGTTTAATGAACTTGATCACGTCAGATGTCTTACCTCCCTCAAGGGGATAGCTTCAGCCCATTTGGAGTAGTAATCAGTTATGGATAAGATAAACTAGTGTCCTTTAGATGAAGGTGGGCTGATAGGACCAACCACGTCCATTCACCACATTTCGAATGGCCAGGAAGAAGTTGTAGGGCGAAGATGTCCTGGTGCTTGGTGAATTAAATCACCATGGATCTGATAGGCATGGCATCGCTTAGCATAAGCGATGGCATCAGGGATCATTTTTAGCCAATAATATCCAAATCTTTAGAGTCGATCTCTAAGTTTTGGACCAGGTTGGTGAGCTCCACACATGCTGTCATGAGCCTCTTTGAGTGTTTCCTGTGCCTCTTTATATGACAAGCAGCGGAGGAGGATTCCATCATGCGATCGGCGATACAGTATTCTTGTGATCGCATTGTAGTAAAATTTAAGGGCTTTCTTTTTAATGGCAGCCGCGTCTTTAGGGTCATTAGGCAAAATGTCATACACTGCGTAGTCGATATACAGGAATAGCCAATCCTTGAGCTCTGGGCCTGCCGAAGTCTCTAGAGTTTCTTTGACTTGAAGTTTCCTTGCTAGAATTTGATCAATTTTTAGGGCGAGTTTCAGACAGTACAAGTCATGGTTGTAGAGGAGTACTTTCTCTGCCGCTCCGGCTGGAAAGCCAAGGAGGCAGTAAGGGACGCCAGTGCATCTGCATGCACATTTTGCTGGCGAGGTACATGGTCGATGTAGAAGCTTCTAAACCTCTTTGTCATGTGGATAGTTGTGTTGTGATAGGGTACTAAATCTTTATGTATGACTTCGTACTCCTCGCGAACCTGGTTAACGATGAGCTTTGAATCACCGTATGCTTTGAGATTTTTAATGCCAATCTCATTAGCGATTTGCATCCCGATCAAGAGAGCATTGTATACCGCTACATTATTGGAACACGACTCAGTTAAGGAGAATGCACGAGGGATTGCGTAGCTCTGTAGGGAGATAAGCACTACTCCCACTCCTGCTATGATATTTCCTTGAGGACCCATTTTTGGTGTGTTGTCGAAGAAGAGTTGTCACACTTGTCCTTCGAAAAGACGTCTGGGTCAAGCAAAATTCGGCAACCTCATATGAGAAATCTTTATAAAGTTTGGCCATCCTTGGATCTAGGTGCTCAGCCAAGAAGTTTGCCACTGCTCGTCCCTTCACAGCTTTTTATGACAGGAATTACATCTCATATTGGGAGAGCAATATGGCCCATTTTATCAATCGACCATTTTGTGACTATGGCTTCGTCATAAGCAATCTTAAGGGATTGACTTTTGATATGACCTGTATGGTTTGGCCCACCAAGTAGTGTCGCATCTTTTGGATGGTGAATACTAACGCCAAGCATTCTTTTTCAATCAGGTTGTATCGATATTCAGCTCTGATCATTGTTCTACTCAGGTAATAGATTGCCTGCTCATGTCCCTGATTATTATTCTGGGCTAACAAAGCTCCTAGAGAATGATACATAGCTCGAACGTATATCAGGAAAGGCTTTCTTGACACCGGAGCTGTAAGGACAGGTGGATGCGTAAGGTACTGCTTGATTTCCTCGAACAGTTGTTGGCAAGCATCATTCCAAATGAATGAAACACCCTTCTTCATTAATTTGGCGAAGGGTTAGCATCGTCCTAAGAGATTTGATATAAATCTTCGGATATAGGCCAGTTGCCCTTGAAATCCTCTAAACTCTCTAAGATTCCTTGGAGATTGCATTTCCTGAATAGCGCAGACTTTCTCTGGGTCGAGGTGGATTCCTTTGGATGTTATGACAAACCCTAGGAATTTACTGTTGGCTACCCTCAGGAAGAATTTGGTGGGATTCATCTTCAATTGATGTGCCCGCATGATAGCGAATATTGCCTTCAGATCTGCTATGTGATGGCCTTTGGCATGACTTTTTACTGCAATATCATCTATATAGCATTTCACTGTTTTGCGTACATGCTCGCAGAAAATTGTATTAATAGCTCTCTGGTATGTTGGCCCTGCATTCTTCAATCTGAAGGGCATTACAGTATTGTTGTACATCCCTAGTGGTGTCCTAAAGGATGTATGTTTCTCATTGTCAGGGTACATCTTAATTTGATTGTATCCAGAGAATCCATCCATGAAGGCATCCGTTCAACCCATATGTGTTATCGATCATGACATCTGTGATTGGAAGGGGGAACTCATCTTTAGGACAAGCTTCATTTAGATCACGAAAATCAATGCAAACTCAAATCTTCCCATTCTTCTTGGTGACGGGGACGATACTAGCTACCCAATTAGAGTGTTGTTCTTCCATGATGAAATCGGAGTCTATAAGCTTCATAACTTCTGATTGAATCGTTTTCATTATCTCTGGACGAAACCATCATTGCTTCTGCTTGGCAAGCTTCGCATCCGGACTGATGTTGAGGCGATGCATAACCACTTGAGGATCAAGCCCATCTATATCCTTGAAGTTCCAAGCGAAGACATCTTCATACTCTCGCACAAGACATATGAGATCTTCTTTCTCGGGAGGTGATAAGTTTTCGCTTATGAAGAAGGGTTTAGGATTAACCTCATCTCCCAGATTGATCTGAATTATCCTATCCTCTGTGGGTGGTTCACGTTATTCAAAGTGAATATGTCATAGATACTTTGGTGTTTGATCCATGGATCTATATCTGACTGGATCATTTTTTCATTTCCATCTTCTAGGTGGCTTGTTGAAATCATGTTTACCGAAAGTTCTTTGAAGATGTTGGCGACATTGACATCTGACTCCCATGATGACGTACTTGACGAGTGTTATGATATAATGACTTTTCAGACTCAGAGGCTAACAGTGTTGGAGTTAACACATAGCCTAACCCCCTGCTAATTCGATGATAATAATCAGGGATTTTCCCTTTTGGAATGAAAGATTGAAGCAGTGTTGTCCTTCGTTTGCTGAAATTCAATCCAGGACCACTTATTAGGTCATACCCTATGTTCTCCATCATTCTGAGTACATTTGCCTCGTAATGAGAGAATTGAGAAAGTGCAGTCTCGTTTTTGACTCTTCGCAAGCCGTTGGTTTTGACTCTTCAGAAAAGGATCAGTTTATGACCTTTGCGTCTTGTTGGGACCCCAAAAAAAAGATCTTTGTGCATCACTGACGCTTTAATATACCGTGGAGATAATCTCACTGATACATGCAATGTTGTCAGGACATATATTGCTGACAAGGGGTCATCATCTACATTGGTACTAGTATCTGATGGTATAGAATAGGAAGCAAACACAAAAAGTAAGCCAAATCTAACTCTTCATTAATATACCACTCGCTAATCTCATTGGCGGTGTTATTGACATTGAGCTTATTAACGCTCGTTACAAGTGAATTCAGCTCCCAAAGATATTCTGCCTCTGGCTCAACATCAGCTTCGTTACCAGAGTCTAGTTCCTCTGACTGAGGATTCTTGTCCCTCTCTAGAGAATCCTGGTACAAGAGAGAGTCCGTGAAGTAGTTCTCCACTATCTTGAACGGATGCCTTTTGACGATCAATGTTCGAATTTTTCCATCTCAGTCAACATACCTCATGAATTGATGGAGAGTAGAGGAGACGATAGAGTTGTAATGAATCCATGGTTGTCCCAGTAGCAAATTATATGAAGTGTCAGCGTTAATAACATAGTATGTCACCTCAGATCTTAGGTCCCCGATCTGACATTTAAGTTTAGTTTTTGTCATTGGGCGCGTACCATTGGCATTAAAACTGTAAATGGTAGTTTAAGTGGCACTCAATCGATGAGTGGGGATTCCCAAGTGCTGCATGATTCGACGGGGCATGATGCTCAACGCGGATCCTAGATCCACCTGAATGCGGCTCACTTCAGATGATCCAATATATCCTGTGAAGTACAGGGGCCTATCATATTTCTCTTTAACCTGCATGCCGTCTGGAGTGAAGGTTATGCAGGGGGCATGTTTAGAGATGTGGTGGCAGTTTTCTTCATCTTCCTCCTCTGGTTCAGCCGGAATCCGGGCTATGAAGGCCTTAACATCAGCTAAAGCTTCTGTCAGAGCTTCCTTTGTGGACTTTGATAGTATCAGGAGCTCATAAAGGGTGATCATGGCTGAAATGTTGGCCAGTTGAGCCAAAATATCAAAGTGGTAAGGTCTCGAAGATCCTACCGCTTAATCCTTTGGGGGAGCCTTGGCGTACCGAAGCCCCTTTTGCTTCTCTATAGGTTCCTTTGTGGTTTGCTTGGTTGGCTCTGGGGTGGATTTAGGCAGATTTGCCACCATTTCATCGTACTTCTTCAAGTATGATTGACCCGAACGCGTCCCGACCACGAGCGGTGTATTCGGCTCTGCAGTAAGGATGATTGTCTCCTCCTCAGAATCAGTCACCGAGTGACATCAGTTTCTGCTTCCCGGGAGGAAGCACCAACCACATTTCAAGGCGAAACTTTTGCTTTGCCTCTAGACTTCCTGTTGGTAACAGTAATCCACTGCCGGCCTTCCACGAGGTCGGGATGAACCCTCATGATCTCTCCTTGAGGAGTCAGAACAGGTACGAGACTTTTCTCTCGCTGGTGATGTGGATCTATATTGACCACCCTGAGTTCTCCTTTCAGAATGGGAACTACTCTGGCCGGAGTTGGAGGCTATACCCCAAACTAAAGGAATGATGTCATGTTAGCTGTCACTTTCTTGTGCTCCGGCCGGAGCTTGAGCACCTCCACATCAATCAAAACTTAAAGAATATCTTTGAAGAAATAACAGCTTTTGGTAGGGTACCCCAGCATCCTGTGGTATAAGTAGTAAATGGGGTTGTCGATCTTGCCCACCTCCTCAGGACGTCTAACTTTAGGAAGTTTCAGTCTGTTACTTTTGTTGAGTAACTTGAACAACGAATCTACATGCTCGTCCTTAAAAGAGTACTGCTTGTTGGTGTGTGGCTGGGTTGAAGAGATATCCCCTAGCCGGTTGGGGTTTAGAGGGAGACTTTGTCTATGTCACCAATATGTCCTTCCTTTTAGCTTGGAAAGATGCTTCTGGTGTGCGCCTTATCACTTTTCAGGCTTGAGCTTGTTATCTTCTGCCTGTTCGCCTTGTTAGACCAACCGTTTTCAGGTACAGTTTTCAGCTACTCCTATCTGAGCTAGGAGTGAGGTTTACAAATTTTGATGGCATGTTTCCACCAGGGTGGTCTGGAACATACCACTAGGACATCAGAGTGCCATATTTCAAAATCTCTCCATAAATGCTTTAACTGACTCTCCTTTCTGTTGCCTCGTTGCCAGGAGAGTTGACATGGTAATCTCTGAGTCGTTATCAAAGAAGCGTGTAAAAAAATCTTCTCCAGATCACCCCAGTTTTTCATAAAGCCTTCTGGGAGCTTCATGAACCATTCAAAAGTGATTCTCTTTAGGGTGCCGATGAGCAAATGTGCCAGGATGACATCATTTGATACTACATTCCCTGTCTGAGACTTGAAGTAGTATATGTACTGATTCGGTGACCCTTGTCGTCGAAGGCATGTAGGGTCAAAACTTTAAATTTAGGAGGGTACGGGATAAGATCTCACTCAGCCGGGTATGGCCGGACCACTCCTGCTTCTTGGAGGCTTTTCCAATAGGCAAGGGCTTGACGTTATTCTAGTTTACTTATCCTTTTGTAATGAGTGCTCACGTTCTCTGAATTGCCTCCCTCTTTGGATGGAGGCTTGGACGACTCAGAGTTAGAATGCTCCTCCTTCTCAGTATGTGTAGAAGATGAGCTTTCCCCTTCCTTCCGTTTGCCTTTGGACTTCTTGGAAGAAGTCTTGGTCTTAGGCTTCTTCTTTTTGTCCTCAAGCAATTGCGAAAGCATCTGCTTGAGGCTGTCGATAAATTCTTATTGAGCAGTAATCATATCGAGTTGATCCCTCTGGGCCTGGGCTTGCTGTTCAAAGCGCCTGGCCATTTCTTTAGGCGTGCTTACCATATATACGAATGTTTTTTTTCTCTACAGAAGAGTTTGAGGCCTGTGATTCTGCGATGGCAGAGTATGACTAGCTTACTTCAATGCCCTAAGCTAGGACACTATAGTCCACAGGGGCTCTTATACCAGTTCAAGTGCGGGTAGGTTGGTACACTCTTGGTTCGGTGTCAGACTCGTCAGAGCTGACTATTAGCTGCTTCCTCTTAGTTTTGCTTGGCGTAGTGCTTGAACCCACCACATTCACAGTAACTTCAGGGTTCTGTGCATCAAAAAAAGTTCTCCCTGTGCAGGAGCGACGCCTTTTGGCCAAGCAAGAGATTGATGCAGATGATAACCGTTTAAAACACCGACTGTTTAAGATGGTATTCAGAGAGCACGGCTGTGATAAGTCGCTCACAGCAGCATAGTGGAGTGATTTGATGAATACTCATCTTCTTTGTCAAGTAATCCCTTAGATCCGTCGGGGGGGTCAAAGAGACCAGCCTCGAATATCTTAAGACGAGGACTTTTCAGCTCCCTTCTGACCCTAGCCATTGGAGAGCGAATGTTAACCTTGCGTCGTAACTCTGAGACGCAAGTCTCACGGGCGCAGGGTTCAGAGAAGCAGAGTTCATGTTCTGCAGAACAGACGTGGCTCTCACATTTTGGCTTGAGAAGCGGGTCTCGTGCCTCTACTGATAAGAGACGCAGACTTGGCGTTGTTGATTATCATATTTGTCTGGCGACACCTGAGAGATACGGACTTCATGAGTCCCGCGTTCTGGCGTAGAGACGCGGGTCTTGTATATCTAAGAAGAGACACGGACTTCGCGTTGCTAGACTTCGTGTTGCTGAATGTCGCGCATGTGAGGTAGGGCCTAAAAAATGCGAGCCTCGTGAGTTCTGCGTTGTGGTATCTAGACGCGGATTCATGCGTCTGATGCTATTCAGAGGAGACGTGAGCTTGAGCCTTGCATCTTGTATCTGCTGGATAGATTGCTTTTCCAGCTTCTTCCATCTGTTGTCGACGTGTGCAATGCCTTTGTCGATGTTCAGCATTCCGGTTACGCTTCACAGGTTGTTGGGACCCCTGGTAACCTAAAGCTGAGGAAAAGGAGGGGCGTGGCAAGATTAGCCTTCAATGACATTGCCCTCGCGGGTCCCATAGGAGACGTTGACGCGGCCCGCGCGCGTGACATGGCCAGAAATAGCAATATTTGCGCAGGCCATCTTTGGGGAAGTCTCCGAAGAGACTTGAGAGCGGATCTCTGAGGAGACCTTGCGGTGCTATTGTGCCACCCTGGGGCTCTTGAAGCTAGAAGAGAGAAACTCTTCATACTCTGCCTGATCGAATTTCACAATGAGTAACTCGACCATTTATCTCATGAAACTGACATCACCGTACGCCACAACTTGCTCATCAGTAGAGAAAGTAGTCTCCAGTGAAGTCGCCATCTCTTGTACGGGGAGAAAGTTTAAAGTGTATTGCAAATTTTTCTCGAATCAATGAAAAATTACAACTCAAATTCCAACTACAGGAAAGAGATGACACTCAAGCTCAGATCTTCTCTTTATTTAAGGCTGGGTTCTTTACGTAGCGGTGAAAAGTGAATCTTATTTTTCGTTGACCAGGTGAACATCAAGCTCTTCTGAAAATCTTCTCCTTGGATCATAGACGGAGTAGCACAGCTCCTATCCAATGAAATCTCTAAGAGACTTAGGCAAAACTTGAACTCAGCAAGTTGGAAGGAGAGTTTATCTCTTTATGAGTATTTCTCATCTGAAAAATTCTCACCCTCTTCAATAGCAAACTGTGCTATTTATAGCAATTTCAGGGGCAAAATTGTCCCCTAAAAACCCTCCATGATGGGAGTTAACTTCCCTCATCATGTGGGCAGTACTTGACCCAGTAATGGGGGCAGTTATAACTGAGACGCAGGGCTCATATGCAATTGAAATGCGGGCTTGAGTTCTGCGTTTAGCCATTGAGATGATGCCGAACGTGGACCTCGAGTCCTACGTTTTGGCATTGTTGTGGTATTGAGACGCGGGCGTAGAGCTCTACTGAGACGCGAGCTTCGAGCCCCGCATCTTGACTTTGCAGTGATGCTGAGACGCGAGCTTCGAGCCCCGCGTCTTGGCTTGCAGTGATGCTTTTGAGCCTCGCGCCTTGACACTGCATCAATGATTTTTATCAGCCTTGCATCTGAAGTATGAGCTCTGCATTTGATGATTTGTCTTCAGGGATTTTGTAATGCCCCGCCCTAATGGATACGGAGACGCTACTACAACGTATATACGCAGGACAAAAATATCCTCACATATATACGTTAAGCAATAGTACATACCAGAATCAGAGTACAGAAGTACGTAGTGTATATACATTCCAACATATAGAGTACAACTTATAAAGTTATCACAGAGCGTGATATAATATTACAAGTATATTACATCACGATCAGGTACAAAAGTAAGATTTACAATATGTACAATACCAAAGATGCTCACGAGCTGAGGGGAAATCCCGTGAGCTAGTAGGAAGAGTCAGGAATAGAAGGAGCTAGGACTAGTTAGCCTGCTCTGAGAAGTAAGCTTAATCTTCAGTGGAGGGCTCCACTTCAGTCCAAGCTTCAGAACCTGAACATGCAAGTCCAGGGAAGTCAGAAACTCCCTAACGAATGTTCAGTGAATACCAAGTGGCGTGTAGAGATAAGTACATATGTATTGAATAAGTACATGTGTATTGATAAATCCAAATCAGTAAGCATGCATCAAAAACTATAACGAGTGTACAGGAATAATAAGCATGCGACGAAGGCATAAACTGATGAAAGCGATGAAGCCTGAATAAATCTTTATTACCATTTTTAATATTTATTCTTATTACTCGTCCTACCCATATGTCTAGGTATGTGTAATAGCGTCCTAGCACACATACATCCACATCTGAGTAAAGCAAGATTGTTATTAGAAACCAACGGGGGTATTAACGAACATTGTTTACAATGGGTTTCGTACATGCCCGGGACCACGATCCAGGGTGTTCCATTGCTGGTGTATGGAACCGACTGCTAGGCCTACATGAGGGTCTTATAGAATGCCCTTATCAAGATGGTACCAAGAAGGAGGGAGCCAGCGCTCCCCTTGGTCACCTGGAGGCCCTCAGTTTGAACCAAAAGTTTTACTTGCACAACATACCTAATGTTTTCTATTGATTTGCAAAGGAGAAAACTTACAAAAAAGAAAAAGGGTCGAGGAGCTAAATTACAAGTAACACAAAAGATTACAAGTAGATCTCCTCGGAGATTCTGGAGAAGTGTGCCGGTAGGAGTCTGGTCAACGCGCGACCACTTTGTCCCTTTGACGATGCGAGTGATGAGATTCCCTTCTCGCCTGGTTCGGGGAATCAGAGAACAGAAGGTTGGTAGAACCTTCTTGTTTCTTCTCAAAAATCGCCTTCACTTAGGAATTCCTTCTCGCCTGGTTCTGGAGATTCCTTGGGAGGAAGGAAGGTATTAGGGTATCAGCACCCTGATTAGAGAAGCAGTTCTCTAAAGTCTCTGAATTATTGGAAGCAAGAGAATAGATCTCTGTTTAGCCTCTCTCTCTGTGCGCACGGTCGTCTGTGCGTCCTTGCGTGTGCGTCTTTTCTTATGGAGATCCCTCTCCTTGTGCCTCTGGTGGGCTATTTATAGGGAGAGCAGGAGTATAATTGTCCCTTGAAAATCTGGAAACAGATTAAATTAAATCTGTTCAAATTTGGAAAGTAGCCTTACTGCGAGGCTAAAATCAGCTTCTGCGAAGCTAGGAATAGTAGGTTGCGTTGATCCTCCTGATCTGTTTTGATTCTTTCCATATAATTGGAATATTTTCCCTGATCCTCTTACTCGTTTTAGGAGAGTCAAGAGATTATGGCAGTCAACTGCCAAATTTGATTTCAGATTTGATCTCGATTAGATTTGATCTTGATCTTGAATTGATTTGATCTCATCTGGAGATTTAATTGGTCAAAGGTTGACCATAATAGACCCGCAGCGGAGCTGCCGCGTCGAGCTCGCAGCGGAACTGGAAGAAGCATCTGGCGAAGTCAGAAGAAAGCTCTTCAGCGGAGCTGGATAACATCTGTGGCGAAGCTACCGAACATCCTTCTGCGTGGTTGCGTGTGACTTCGAGCGAAACTAACTCTCTGCAACGTTAACTGAGTACTTCAGGCGAAGCTGTAAGTTAGCTTCCTGATGGAGCTTTGAATGGCTTGAAGGCGAAGTTGGACAATCTTAGCCTCTCAGGCGAGGCTATCCCTTTGGGCTTAGATGATGCTAAGTGTTAGCATCTTAGACCTGCATAGGTCTGTTTAGAGACAATCTGGGCTTACTGTCTGCTTCAGTAAAGTCCAAGTTGCTGCTTTGTCCCTCGGAGATGGGTGAAAACGTGGTCATCAGCTTGTCTGTCACTTATCTTTTGTAAATGTCAACAAGTTTAGACATTGTTCAGGCCAGTAAGAATCTTGTCTTTTTTAAAGTGTCAACAAGACCCCCTTCAAAGTTTTCGAAAGTCTGCAATGGAATGGTTCAGGCTTCGAAATACTTTGAATTGCTTTGATAGGTGGTGTGTGAAGTACGAACGTCGCCATGGTGATTGAGTTCAGCATCGCTTTTAATCCTGCTTTGGGATAAATTCGCCGAAGAATCATGTAGATTCGCGATTCTGAGTAGCTTCGCGTCTGGGTAGCTTCACGTCCGAGCCTTTCGGAATAGGTTCGCTTTGGAACGTCATTCCTTTCCCGAGGCCAACTGCTTTCGGCCAGTTACGAGAAGGATTATGTCCTTTCCCGAAGTTGAAATAACTTCTTTCGGATTAACGAGGGAGATCATTCCTCCCTTGCACGTTTTCGAGGGAAATCGTCCCTTTCTCAAGCTCAGTAAATGTCTTAAATTCACTTGCGCTTCTATGCTTGAAGCCGCTGCGGCGCACTCAGGCCATGAGGCCTATAAATAGGACACTTGAGGTCCTTTGAAGAGAAGCGGTCTGCTTATATCTTCTCTTGATTATTAGAGAGAGATACTCAGATCTCTGAACTAGAGGGGTGCCCACTCTAGTCATTATCCGGCCAAGAACTGGTGAGTCTCGGTCATCCAGAGACTTTACCAATGAACTGATAACTTTAAGGGAGTTTATCTCCCTTAATTTAGCTTTAACAGCTGCCTCAGGGATTGATTTCCCTTGTTCTTCATTTTGTATTTGACTGATCTACAGAGAAGGGCTTCAGCCCTGTTTTTCAGCTTCCTGGCGAAGCTATCATTTTGACTTAATCAAAGATCACTGCATGCTTGCCTGCTAAGTTCGCCACGTAGGCAAGAATTGGGACTTAGTCTCTTCAACGTTGAGCCAGCCTTGCCATATAGGTGGGGCTAAGATTGCGTCCCTCAGGATCAGTCTGGCTTAGCCATATAGGCGAGGCTAGGACTTGGCTTATGCTGAGCTAACCCATCATCATTGTGCAAGCGAGGCTATCCTCTGCTTTTAGCTGAAATCAATCTTTAAAGCGCAACTGAATCGGATATAAATTGCTTCGCCCCGAAGAATTTAACTTAGCATTTCACTTTTGTGACTTTTCCTTTGCTTACTGCTAACTTGTTTCAGTTTGCATTGCAGTGAGCTATGTTCGCCAGTCTTTCGATCTGATCAAAGAGATCAGAGATTTGCCTCTTGATCTTTTAGTTGAAACTTTAATCCTAAGCAGAAGGAACAAACTGGGGCAGCTGATGTGTATTCCCAGAAGAGGTTGGCAGTCGCTTATCCGAGATGATCCACTTCAGGAAAGCGGATGTCACCTGTAAGGTCTCGGATCCTTTGCCAATTTTCATCAAAGAAGATCCAGCTTCTTGATGGTAAAATCTGCCATTATGCGAAAGATTATGGCCTTGTGCAGGAGGAAGGCCTTTCATGTCCAGGTTGTTTGGCTTGGAAGTAGATTGGACCACTTGTATGTCTTTTGAGCAAATGATTCTGTTGTACGAAACACAACCTTGATGTAGTAGTATCAATGTACCTTCCCTTTTAAATCAATAAAAGTTCAGTTTCTGCTCATCTGATTTGTTTTGCCTTCTTTTTGATTTGAGAACACTTGAATTGGTCCGGCGGAGCTAGACTTTAAAGACAGAATCCTATCTAAATCAGGAACGAGCTTCCAGTGAAGCTAGCATGAATTCTCTGCGAAGCTCGGACTGTGCTTTTAGCGGAGCTAAGGCATGTTTTTTGGTGAAGTTATTCATGAGTCGCGCGAAGTCAATACTTGACTCACAACGGAGTTAGCCCTTTGTGGGTCTGAATCAGCGCTTCTCGGGAAGGCACTTTAGGCGCCGTTTCAAATTAATTTGAAATGACAGCCTGTGCTCTTTTCGAGGCATCATTTTAGGCGATCATCAGCCTATAAAAGCCTGATCGGGCTGAGAGAGAAGGTCATCACTTCTCTTTGAAATTTCCAGAGCACTTGACTCTTTTCTTCTTTACTTGAGAATCCAAGAACCTCCTCTGTTCTTCAATGGCTTCCAAGAGACGAGCGTGAAAAGAGGTCGCAACCTCTACGATGGAGGGTCCTTCTCCTCCTCCGGTCATCGAACGACCGATTGCCAGTAGGGATCTTTCCCTTTTGATCAGAGATTGCCATTTCTCTTTTAAAGCCAGTTTCTGGCTATCTTTCGATGAACCCAGAACGATCAATTATGATTTGGTGATCTTAGGGAGTTCAATTCCCTGAATTTTCCTTGATTTCTTGATTGGGAATCTGAGAACCGAAGGGTCTCTTCTTCAAGCTTCCAGGCGAAGCTATCCCTTAGGCGGTTCACATCCTATTGAATGACAGGATGCGAAGCTGTCCTTTGAAGTGTAACTGAAAAGAACCTTAATACCCTTAAAATTGTCTTTAGGCAATAATCCCCTTCTGACGAAGTTAGCCCTTGGGGCTTTGTTGCATTCTGTTGTTCGAGACTAAGCTTTCAGAGCGAAGCTAACACTTTGACATTTTTCCGCTTCCTTCCTTCATGTGGAGTGTAGAGTTATGCTACAGCTGCGAAGCTAAGCTTGGGGCAAAGCTATCATTAGGCTAGCTTCGCTCGGAGAGCGAGGCTATGCCTTAACAAAAATTGCATTCTTGTTTTAGTCCTTGTTTGGCTGATGAACTAATCATAGTTTTTTTTTCTTGCTCTTGCAGTGCACTATACTCCTGGTCCTCTGAACAGTCTCTTTGGCACAGTCAGGGGGCTAGATGGCAACCTCAGCCTGCAGTTCTAAGGGCAGGCTTCACTATTTAGCGAGTGAAGCTCTCCTGCTCGGGATACACTTATTCATGCTGGGGATCAGCGCACCATGAGGAGCATCTTAACTACTGCTCCCCTTGAAGATTCTGACCGAAGAATATATCGGAAGCCCGGCTTCATGTTTGGATATGCAGCGCCAGACCATGATCGCCAGCTGCTAGCCAGAGAGGGGCAGTGGATTTTCCAATTAGATGGCGAGAAGTTCTATCTCCCGTCTAGCAAGCGGCATTTTTCCTTGTCCTTCTTTCAATGCGTGAAGAGAGCTCGGAAGATGCAGTGGCAAGTGAGTCGGAGTACTGAATCCGTTCACGTAGGGAAGTTGATATTTCCCTCACCCAGTTACATAAGGACGGGTCCTCCTCGTTGCATATTGGGTCTCCACCCTGGGAATGTACTGCCAGACATCCCAGTAGGAGAAAATCCTGCGGTGGCTCAGACCTTTGGGAATCAATTCTTTAAGGTTCGTGGCAACTATCCAGCCACTGATTTCAGGACTCCAGGGTGGATTCACCCTCCCAGGGCATGGTGGAGGGACTTGACTCTATATGCCCTTGCTCATTTTGAGGAGGATCTGGAGAGGTTGGGGCTTTATGAGGCCGTCAGGGCGACCTGTTATGGCATTCAGATGAGCGTAGCGAACTTTTATGCCATCTTTGAGTTATACTACCCAGCTATAGGGACCTTCTTCACCCCTGTTGGCAAATTGGGTATGGCTCTGCACGAGATGTGGGAAGTCCCTACTCTGCCTTTGGGATCTCCCCCGTACGAAGAATATTTCCCGTGTGAGGCAGAATTGGCACTTCTGGGGAAGCAAGAGCCCGCTTTGTTTGAGACCTACCGGGAGTTAATGTGCCACCTGTACATTTGCGCCAGCATGCATGGGAGCAGTAAGGGAGCTTCATGCAGTTTGAAGAGTTGGAAAAATTATTTGTTCCCTGACATGGAAGGTACTCCTGAAACAGCTCATTGTGGAGTTGTAGATGAAGACATCTTTCGTCGGATGCAAGAGCATTCTCAAGGGGATCTAATTCTGGAAGAGGATGACGGCCCCTATGAGAAAGGCGATATTCTTCGGAGTTTCCACAACCAGGCTCGTCGGCTGACGTCCTGGAAGGCACTTCTGGCTGGTTTCTTGATGGTCTGGTTGAAGAGATGTGTGGTGCCGTCTTCATCTGGCGACGTCATTCATCCGACTGTCTTGTTGCCTGCCGTTCATCTAGTCCATGGTCGTTCTCTTGGACTCCTTCCAGCCATGATGTGCTATATTCAGAGAGACCTTCGCGCATTGACGGAGGCTTTCTGTAGGCCACCAATGACGAAGTAAGGAAAGGGGACTATTTTGCCCTGCGACGGACCAAACCCCAGAATAAGCCTGCCATATACTTATTTGATGGCGTGGTTCGCCACTGTTCTTCCATGATCGAAGCCGAGAGGAACCCCCAGAAGGTGTTCGAATGGCGCTTCTCCGTCAATTCGAGGAATGTTCATGGTTGAAGACTTATGTGGCTGCGGTCCGTAAGCTACTGTGCCGCCATGACGTCTATAGCTTTTCCGCTGCTTCCGCTATATTCGGGATGCGAGCTATGGTGAAGAATTCAAGGATGTGGGGAAGGGCGGACATCATTGAGCCGGGGAATCTTTGAGTGGCTAGTTAGCATTCGGCCCTCACATTTGTTGTACAAAAGCGGGGACACCTGTTACCTGGAGCCCTATGTCCCGATTCGGTTTGCCCGTCAGTTTGGGTATGACCAACTGTACGTAGGCAATCCAAATAGCAATCTGGCCTTCATGGGGAGTCTCATCGATGGAGCCCGTGCCTGGCAGTTCTTCATTGCTGGCTGTACTGAGGTGCGGCTGTACATGCCGCTAAGGACTTCAAACCTTTTGACGACCCTGAGATTCTGCCAGTGGTACAAAACCTCGAACTCCACACCCACTGGATATTCTATCAACTCTTTTGGTGTGAAGTTAATCTCTCAGCGGCTGAAGTGGAAGGTCACTGAGAAGAGCGAGGGTAAAAGGGTTCGCGTTCCAGGCCTCGGGGAATTCATTACCGTTGATGACAGTGAAGCCTCGGATGCAGGAAGTCCTCGCTTTGAAGTGGATACAGGTGCTGAGACTCCAGCAGCTGCATCTGGCGGGGTAGGCACGGCCCCCGTAGAACAGGTCGATGTTGAAGAAGTGGAGGAAGAAGATCCCGACGTCCACTTCAAATGAAAAACGGGAGGGTGGATCTCGTAGGAAGAGGGTAGTGAAGAAGCCTCGTCGCTACGCTCCTACGGTTGTTGCAGAGGGCGAATTATCTACAGCGCCTCCTCCTCCTGCCCCATTAGTAGCTAAATTGTCGGTTCCTAAGCCGAATACTAGTAAAGCCGCTCCGGACCTGGATAAGATCAGCTTCGTTTTTGTAATATACTTCTTATGTGTTCCAGATGGCTCATTATTTGCTTTATGATTCAGGAACCGAGGCGGTGAGAAGCCCGAGAGCTGAAGCTGTCAGAGAACAAGGGGAGCATTATGATCTCTTGTTTACTTATAAGGAGGGCGATGAGGCTGGCTATTTCGCCATCTCAGAAGAGTCCGAAGATGATGCGGCTGGCGTAGGTCCTTCGGGCGCTGGGACTTCAAAAGGAAGTCCCGTAGCTTCTAGCTCTTTTGGGTGGACCACGGAGGGTTCGGCAAGCAAAGACGGGCCGGCTATTCGTGTTGACTCCGCCAAAGATTTTCCAATGGAGCCCGTAGGGACTGATGCAGCCGTCAAGACGATTGAGGCGACATTATCTTTTGGTACTGTTTTGACCTTTTGACTCTTACTATTTGCTATGCCTTGCCTAAACAAAGTCTTGTTGTAGGTATTCCGCCTTTGGGTGCATCGACTTCAAGAGAGTCAATCAATCTTCCTGAGGGATCCAGGGTGAAGTAAGTACTTCAACCGCGACGGATGCTGCTGAGTTGGATGCTTTGTATGGCGACCTGCCCTCTTATCAGCCTGAACCAGCCAGAGGAACTGAAATTGAGGGGACGGTAGTCACGGAGCCAATCTCGCTTCCAACTATATCAATGAGTGAGGTGCCATTAGTTTCGCCAGTGCCGCCTATCTTGCCAGGTACGGAGCTGAGGGTGATTACCAGTCCTACTTCTCCAACACTGGTGGTTGAGCCAGCTCTCCTGAAAATCGTCACTAGTCCTACCTCGGTTGTAGCTAGAGTACTGGTTTCAATGAGGACTCCTCTGAGATCACCGATGACCTCTCATGTTGCTGCGGCCAGTGCTTCTACTATTCCCTCTACAATAGTATCAATAAAGCCAGTGGAATCTTCAGGGGCTGCTCGTCTGCCAGGAGTGATTGAGGCCGAGAATGAATTTGTGGCTGAGTTAGTCGATAGCTTTTATAAGAGCTTGAAGCGATCCATCGCTTTGATTTTGAAAGGCTTGACTACCTCATTCTCTGCTTTAAAGGTGGTCCTCTCCCGAAGCATTGAGAGTATCCGAGACTTTGGAGGGGATGACCAGGCCGCTGCATTGGAGCTTCTGGTGGACCGACTTGAGAGGGATGTAGACGAATGGCGCGTCTTAGCCATTCAGACCTGGAGTTTTTAGTTAATGAGCAGCTTGTGCACCTTGTCGCTCAGATGCGTGAAGCTCATCTTGCCGCTCAGGAAGCCGCTAAGGCCATTTCTTCTGACTTGAAATCCTTGGAGACAAGGAAGGTAGAGCTCGGGGACGCCCTAGACGCTTCTAGCAGTGCTCTTCTTGACGCTGAAGATAAAATTGAAAAGGCCAAGGAGATGATCAGGAAGGCAAATCTTCATTTATCTAAGGCTGAACCAGTGCGTCTTGAAGAGACTGCCCGACTTGAGCAGCTTAAGGCTCAGAATGACGAACTCCTGCGGCAAGAGTTAGCTCAGAGGGCAACCTTGGTTGAAGTTGAAGCTCGCTTGGCCCAGACGGCGAGCTTTAATGAGGCTGAGCTGAGGTCGCAGGCGCTTGTCAGGGCTGTTGACGATAGGAAGACAAGGCTGGCCATTCTTGAAGGACGGATCAAATCTTATGAGGCACCCTCATAGGTTATAATATATGTGCCTTCATGTATCCCTTCCCCTCTTTTTTTTCCCAGAATCAATAAAAGTAGTTTCATTTTGACTCCCCTGTTGTGTTTCCAACTTGTTTTATCTTCTGAATTCTCGCTTTCAAGTTGTATTACAGCCACTTAAGAAAATAGTCCTTACTGGACTAAAAAGATGAAACTTGGTTATCTGTCGGTTCAGAGGTCACAATGACATAACCGATTAAGAAGCCGCCAAGCTTCAAATTCTGTCGTATGATGACAAAGCAATAGTCCTTGCCGGACTGAAGGATGAGTCTTGGCTATCTCCTGGTTCAGAGGTCGCAATGACATAACCGATTAAGAAGCCGCCAAGCTCCAAATTCTGTCGTATGATGACAAAAGAATAGTCCTTGCCGGACTGAAAGGTGAGACTTGGCTATCTGCCGGTTCAGAGGTCGCAATGACATAACCGATTGAGAAGCCACCAAGCTCAAGGTAGTCCTTGACAGACTGAAAGGTGAGACTTGGTTATCTGCCAGTTCAGTGATCGCAATGACATAACCGATTGAGAAGCCACCAAGCTCAAGGTAGTCTCTGACGAACTGAAAGGTGAGACTTGGTTATCTGCCGGTTCAGAGGTCGCAATGACATAACCGATTGAGAAGCCACCAAGCTCAAGGTAGTCCTTGACGGACTAAAAGGTGAGACTTGGTTATCTGCTGGTTCAGATGTCGCAATGACATAACCGATTGAGAAGCCACCAAGCTCAAGGTAGTCCTTGACGGACTGAAAGGTGAGACTTGGTTATCTGCCGGTTCAGAGGTCGCAATGACATAACCGATTGAGAAGCCAGCAAGCTCAAGGTAGTCTTTGACGGACTGAAAGGTGAGACTTGGTTATCTGCCGGTTCAGAGGTCGCAATGACATAACCGAATGAGAAGCCACCAAGCTCAAAATAGTCCTTATTTGGAAAAAGGTCTCATTTTCATTGCAAAAAATGAGGAGATCACTGTTATAGATTTAATGTTAACGTAACAGCGAAATGGATGCCAGAGGTATACTATTAAACATAGCATGAAAAGGTATCGTTCTCACGGGGAGAAACGAGAAAATCACTGTCATAGGTTTAATATTAACGTAACAGCGAAATGGATGCTAGAGATATACTGTTAAATATAGCATGAAAAGGGGTCTCATTCTCACTGGGAAAATGAGGAAATCACTGTCATAGGTTTAATGTTAACGTAACAGCGAAATGGATGCCAGAGGTATACTGTTAAACATAGCATGAAAAGGGTCTCGTTCTCACGGGGAGAAACGAGGAAATCACTGTCATAGGTTTAATGTTAACATAACAGCGAAATGGATGCCAGAGGTATACTGTTAAACATAGCATGAAAAGGGTCTCGTTCTCACGGGGAGAAACGAGGAAATCACTGTCATAGGTTTAATGTTAACGTAACAGCGAAATGGATGCCAGAGGTATACGGTTAAACATAGCATGAAAAGGGTCTCGTTCTCGTAGAGAGAAACGAGAAAATCACTGTCATAGGTTTAATGTTAACGTAACAGCAAAATGGATGCCAGAGCTATACTGTTAAACATAGCATGAAAAGGGACTCGTTCTCATGGAGAGAAACGAGGAAATCACTGTCATAGGTTTAATGTTAACATAACAGCGAAATGGATGCAGAAATCTTTATATGTGGTCTTACCATTCTATGGATGAGAATTGGTAAGTGATTTTGGAGAGGGAATCAAATGGGAACAGGTCCCTTAGGATTTTTTAGCAAATCCTCAGCTGTCAACTGGTTTGATATGCCTTTACCAACTACCGTTTGAGTTGGGCTAGCCATGCTATTCCCCTGAGCATGATGAGTTGTCGAGGACTTATGTTGGGCTTAAAGGCCAACATTTTCCTCTATCCTTAACCGTTAAAGGTGTTGGATCAAATGGTTAGTGCATGTGTAACCTTGATTCTCCTTTGAGACAACCAGTGTATGACCAGGTTCCTACTGGTTTATGGTTGCATGATCTCGTTTGGAGGAAGAGAGAGGCGCTCTTTCTGCGTACCTTGGATTAGAAGGTCTTGATCAGAGGTGTAGTGTTAACTTGATCATAAGAAGGATCCTTAATCACGGATAATACTTCTTTAAGAACTTGTCATTGATCGGCATCATGAGTAAATCGCCATCTGAAGTCATAAGGCGATATGCTCCGTTTGAATAGACTGTTTCTATTACAAACGGTCCTTCCTATTTAGGCTGAAATTTGCCTTTGGTTTTGTGAGTGATGATCATTGGTCGTCTGACGGCTAAAACCAAATCTCCTTTCTGGAAGACTCTTTATTTGACCTTCTTATTGAAGGCTTTTGAGATTCAAGCTTGATACAACTCGATGTACTGCTGAGCTTGTAACCGCTTCTCATCTAAGGCTTCGAGCTCTTGAAGACGCAACCGATCATTATCTTCTGATGTGATCTTAATCATTAAAGTGACTCGCAATGACGGCATCTGAATTTCTAACGGTATGACTGCTTCACACCCGTATATCAGGGAAAACGGCGTATTGCCTGTCGGGGTCCGAACCGTGGTTCGGTAGGCCTAAAGACATTCACCAAGCTTTTCGCCCCAATCTCGCATATTCGAGGAGACGAACTTCTTGAGTAACTTGATGATTGTTTTGTTGAATGCTTCCACCAAGCCATTAGCAGCGGGATTATAGGCAGTTGAAGCCAAATTCTGAATTCAGTTTTTATCACAGAATCGATAGAATACCTGGCTTATGAATTGGGGACCGTTATCATGGATGATCCACCTAGGGACACCAAATCGATGGATGACATGGTGTTTGATAAAATGAACCACGTTAGAAGTTTTGACTTCAACCAGTGGCATGACTTCCACCCACTTTGAAAAGTAATCGGTTATTGCCAGGATAAACCGGTGACCTCTTGTCGAAGAGGGGCTGATTGGCCCTACGACATCGATTCCCCATGCTTCAAATGGCCATAAGCAATAGTTGGGTGGAGCAACTCCGGAGGCTGGTGTATGAAGCCCGCATGAATTTGGCATGCTTTGCATCTTTGTGCATATTGGATGGCATCAGCTATCATGGTTGGCCAATAATATCCAAGCCTATGTAATCTGTCTTTAAGTTTCGGACCTGGCTGATGAGCTCCGCAAATGCCGTCGTGTGCTTCTTTAAGCACTCTCTGCGCCTCTGAATTAGAAAGGCAACAGAGGAGGACACCATCATATGAACGACAGTAAAGTGTCTTCAAAGTTGGATCGTAGTAGAAACGGAGAGACCTTCGTCTGATAGATGCCGCTTCTTTAGGATTGTCTGGCAGCAGACCATGTAGAGCATAGTCGATAAAAGGGAATCGCCAATCTCTCGGCTCCAGTTCTGTCGAGATATTATAGACCTCTCTGTTTCTTAACATATGTTTAGAGCAGACAAGGTGTCGAGTTACCACTATGAGGTGATACTCGGTGTCGACTGGTAAGGCTAGTGTTGTTGCTAATGCAGCAAGAGCATCCACCTTAGTATTCTGAGATCGAGACACATGTCCGATGTAGAAACCATCAAACAGATTAGCCAATTCGATGACCGTGTGATAATAAGGCACCAAGTCTTCGTGACGGACCTCATATTCGCCTTTAACCTGACTGATAATCAGTTTTAAATCACCGTAAGTTTTGAGGTAGCGTACCCCCATTCCGTAGGCGAGCTGAAGACCAATGAGCAGAGCGTTATATTCCGCTACATTGTTGGAGCATGATTCCGTCAGAGAAAATGCTCTAGGAAGGACATGATTCTGCGGAAAGATAAACACAACCCCCACGTCGGCAATGATTCTGCCTTTAGGGCCTATTCGTGATGCTCCATCGAAGAACATCTGCCAAACTTCATCCTCTGAAGTTACATTGGACTCGAAACTTTATCCGTAATATCTTCGTGAAGTTTTGAGTGTTCCGGAACTAGATGAGCAGCCAAGAACTCTGCAAGGGCCTGGCCTTTAACCGCCTTTTGAGGGATAAAGATCATGTCGTATTGAGACAAAAGAAGCGCCCATTTAGCTAATCTTGAATTCAATGATCGTGGCTTCGTCATAAGAAGACGCAAAGGATTCACTCTGGAGATGACATGTATGGTTTGGCCGACCAAATAATGTCGTGTCTTCTGAACGACAAAGACAAGAGCTAAGCACTCCTTCTCGATAGGATTATAGCGAGATTCCGCCCTATCAGAGTCCTACTCAGATAATAAATGGCCTGTTCGTGACCATTGTCGTCTTTTTGAGCAAGCAGGGCACCAAGAGAATGGTCCATAGCTTTCACATAAAGAAAGAATGGTTTCCCTGATGTGGGTGCTACCAAGACTGGAGGTTTTGTGAGATATGTCTTGATATCCTCATAAGCTTCCTGACAAGCTTGATCCCATATAAAGGAAGCACCTTTTTTCATGAGTCGGGTGAACGGTTGACAGCGGCCTGAGAGATTTGCGATGAATCTTCTGATATAAGCCAGTCTACCTTGCAAGCCTCTAAGCTCTTTGAGGTTCCTAGGTGGATGCATGTCTTGAATGGCTTTGATTTTGTCTGGGTCAAGATGAATTCCTTTTGATGTAACAATAAACTCGAGGAACTTGCCACTCGAAACTCCCAAGAAGGATTTTGTCGGATTCATCTTCAGTTGATGAGCTCGCATTATGTCGAACATCATTCTCAAGTCACGAAGATGGTCATTCTTATTGCGGCTTTTGACAGCAATATCGTCGACATAGCATTCTACCATTTTTCAGAGATGATAATGGATGATTGTACTCATTGCCCACTGATAGGTTGCTCCGGCGTTCTTTAGCCCAAAGGGCATCACAGTATAGCAGTATACCCCCAAGGGTGTTCAGAACGAAATATGCTTCTCGTCGTCGGGATACATTTTAATCTGATTGTACCCTGAAAAGCCGTCCATAAAAGACATTCTTTCGAATCCATAGGTGTTGTCAATCATGACATCAGTGATGGGCAGTGGGAATTCGTCTTTAGGACAAGCTGTATTGAGATCACGGTAGTCGATGCAGATCTGTATTTTTTCATTCTTCTTGAGGACGGGAACGATATTAGCAACCCAATTTGGATGTTGTTCCTCACGTATGAAGCCACATGCAATGAGCTTATGAACTTCGACTTCAATAGCCTCCATAATGTTCGGGCGAAACTGACGTTGTTGCTGCTTGACTGGCTTAGCGTCGGGTTTGATATTCAGACGATGCATGGCTACTTGTGGATCAAGTCCGGACATGTCTTCGTAGTTCCATGCGAAGACGTCTATGTACTCCTTTACGAGTATTATTAATTCTTCTTTTTTCATAAGTAATAAGCTTTCACTTATAAAGATGGGCTTAGGGTGATCTTGACTACCCAAGTTGACCTGCACCACCTTGTCTTCAGTAGGTGGCTCGCGCAGTTCGAATCGCTTTTCCCATTGGAGATCTAATTGCTGAGCCTATGGTTCCTCATCAGTAGCTTCCGCTGGCTCCAATTGACTGCTTGAAGTCATATTAACGGTGAGAGTCTCGAACATTATTCTCACACTAACATCTGAGTCCCACTCGGAGGATGAGGCAGAATGTGATGGAATAGGTTCGCCATCCCTGAATTGAGCCATTGCTCGTGGTGTGGGTGTAACGTATCCCAACCCCCTTGCGTGTGCTATCATGGTAGTTTGTGTTGGCCCAAGAGGTTACACTCTCAAATTGTTTTGTGTTTTGATGATGACAAACCAAATTAGAGCTATTTGGTACTAATAAGTTTGTTAAGATAAGTTTCAGGTTTGTACCATGTTTAGAGACCATTCGCTTAGCTATTGCAAGAACTTCTAAGTTCCACAAAGCAAGGAAGGCAAATTGCACATCAAGGAAGGATCATAGAAGAGAAAGCACTAGCAAGGCATTGGATGGCTCAAAGACTTGAAGATAGCTAAAGAAGTCTTCATGTAATTTGTTTTTCAGTTTATAGTATGTTAAAGAATAGTGGATAGGTTTGAAGCTCTATCACACACGTTTTTGCGCACATGCTCATTCCAAAATAATTTCTTATAAATTATACAAAAATATTTTGCATGCAAGTTTTTGCCTACAAATACATCTTTATGTTTAATTCTATTTCCTGTTCAAAAGTATTTTTGTTAAAATCAAAATCCTCTTTATTTTCTTTTCTAAAAATGATTTTTGACCTGATCCGGTCGACCGGGACAGTCGACCGAGTCTGTGTCAGTCTGGTCCGGTCGACCGGACCAGTCGACCGCAGTTCTGGCAGAGGCACGTATCAGTGTGCATGTCTGCCAGTCGACCGGGGCGGTCGACCGAGATATTGTTTTTGCTCACAGGTTTTCTCAGTCGACCGGGTCGGTCGACCGCTGGCCTATAACGGTCAAATTTTTGATCTACCGGTCGACCGGCCCAGTCGACCGATGTGTCCGTTGAACAGTAACGGGCAGATTTTAAGTGAGCTGTTTATTTTTGTCTTTTGTGTTTAAAAGTTCGTTTAAGGATATATTTTGATCTAATTACCTCCTAAACATCAGTAATTATGTTTTATCCCTAAACCCTAGCCCTCTCCTATAAATAGGGGTGTTTTGGGAGAGATTTGTAACAACAATTATTGCTAGAAAATTCAAAAGTTTAAGGCTTTCAAAAGAGACTTGTTTCTTGGTTTTTGTGCTGAATTTCTCACTGATTTTCTGAAGGGTTTTTCAAATACTCTCTGATTTAATTCTCTTTTCTCCTTACACACAAGAGCTTCATTCCTACTCAATATTCTCTAAGGACCTTTGTAAGGGAAGAGATATTTGAAAGAGAGAGTTTGTGACTACCAAGGAAATTACTTGTTCTTAAGATTGTAGGAGTTGGGTACTCCATTGTATTTGAGATCTTTGTGATAGTGGAAGTGGTCGGAATCCTTCTGGGGAAGGTGGGGAGTAGAGCTGGGTGCTCGAACCTCGATAACATATCCTTGTGTTTGCGATTGGTTTACATTCTTGCAATTCTTACTCTACTTTGATTGCACTTATTACTTGCTCATCATATTCATTGTCATACTTACTTGCTTGCATTCATCTTGTGATTCTTGTTTGTAATTGTTGTAGCTTTAAATTTTTATTTGCCCTTTGATTAGCATTGTCACCTATTCACCCCCCCCTCTAGGTGACTTTTCAATTGGTATCAGAGCTTGGACTCTAGGTTTGGCTTAACATCCATAGAGAGATCCTTAAAATTTTGCTAATCAACATTTTCATTCATCCATTCATCACTAGTAAACATGGCCGACAACATTAAATCCCCACCTAAATTTGATGGCCTCAATTTCCCAATTTGGAAGGTTAGGATGACTATATTTTTGCAATCTTTGGGTAGCTTAGTAGCCAAGTCCTTGACCAAACCCTATGAAGCACCCGATGGTGATAAGAGCACTTGGACCGACCTTGACTTTAAACTATATGAGGCTAACTCCAAGGCCCAAAACTCCCTATTGACGGCCTTGAATGAGGATGACCTTACACGAGTAATTCATTGCCAATCCGCCTATGAGATTTGGCAACACTTATTGGTCACACACGAGGGGACTTCACAAGTCAAGAGAGCTAAGATAGATCTCTTGAGGTCCCAATATGAGTCATTTAAAATGCTTGATGATGAGTTTATTGATAGTATGGCTACAAGGTTTACTAAAATCACTAATGGTCTTTCTTCCTTAGGTGATGACATCTCCAACGATCAAAAGGTGCGGAAAGTAATTCGGGCTCTTCCTTCATCATGGCAGATCAAGGCCACCACCTTGAAGGAGTTGAACGACAAGGACGAGATGGACCTCATTAGTCTCATTGGGAACCTAAAGACCCATGAGATGGAAAAGAAGGCAAGAGAAGAGGCCACTACTTCAAAGAAGAAATCCATAGCCTTCAAGACTTCATCCACCAATGATGACGATGAAGATGACGAAGAAGAAGATGAGGAGCTTACTCTACTTGTTCGCAACGTCAAGAGGATGTACCGGAAGAACAAGCTCAACTTCCGGAGAAAATTTGAAGGCAAAGAGGAGCGGAAGATCATATGCTACAATTGCCGCAAACCCGGACATATCATGGCGGATTGTCCGGAGTTCAAGAAGAAAATGACTTCCTCCTTCAAGCCAAAGAAGCCGGAGGAAAAGAAAGCTTACAAAGCTACGTGGGATTCAGAAAGCGAGTCCGAAGAGGAGGTGGATCAAGCTAATATGTGTTTCATGGCAAACACACCCAAGGTAACCCCTCAATCCCTTGATGATGAAGATGATGATGTAAGTAAGGAAGTTCTAGTGCATGCTTTTGTAGAACTTTCTGAAACTTATGATAACAAGAAACTTGAATGCATAAAATTACAAAAAGAAGTTGCTTTTCTTAAGAATCAACTTGCCATTATTTCTAAAGAAAAAGATGATATTTCTTCTAATTTCATTTCCATGCAAAAAGAATTTTGTGCCTACAAGAGTACTTGTAAGGCAAAATCTCCTATTATTGATGAAAAAGAAATTTCTTCTTTTAAATCCAAAATGAATGATTTTGAAAAAGTTTTAAATGATTGTGCTTTCAATACTAAGAAACTTGAGAACATGTTTTCTAAAAAGCACACTTCACATGCTAAAATTTCACAAGATAAAAATTCTCATGCTCATGCTCACAATGCTCATGCTCACAAATCACACACCCATTATGCTTTTAAATATGGTAGAGTATATAGATGCACATATTGTGGTAAAAATGGACATTTAGCTAAGTTTTGCTATGATCAACTAAATAGAACAAATAATCTTGTTTGGGTTCATGACACTAACCCTAGAGGACCCAAGAAAATGTGGGTACCAAAATCAAGTCTTAAATTGTTTGATGTAGGTACACACCAAAGCTCCAAGACGTAGGGAGCGGTGGTACCTTGATAGTGGTTGTTCAAGACACATGACATGGGACATCAACAACTTCACAACCCTATCAAGGTACATGGAAGGTGGCACCGTCACCTTCGGGGATGACTCCAAAGGAACTATCATCGGTATAGGTAACATTCAAATTGGTGCATCTCCTATTATTGAGAATGTTGTTTTAGTAGATGGTTTAAAACATAATTTGCTTAGCATTAGTCAACTTTGTGATCGTGGACTTAAAGTTGTTTTTGATAATACTTCTTGTAAGATTTTTGATGTTAAATCCGATGTTTGTATTCTCACCGGTTTTCGTGATAATAATGTTTATATTATTGACATGCTTAATTTAGATTGTTCTACTAAATGCTTAAATGCTTTTGATGAAAATTCTTGGCTTTGGCATAGAAGATTAGGACATGCATCTTTTGACCATATCTCTAGGATTAATTCAAAGGAATTGGTGAAGGGTATACCTTGCTTGAATTTTGAGAAAGACCGCATTTGTAGTGCGTGCCAACTTGGAAAACAAACCAAGTCTTCCTTTAAACCAATCAAGGATATCATGTCAACTAGGCCTTTAGAATTAATTCATATGGATCTTTTTGGACCAACTAAAACTAAGAGTTTAAATGGAAGTAGATTTGCATTTGTTTTGGTTGATGATTTCTCCCGTTTTACTTGGGTTTTCTTTTTACAAAATAAAGATCAAACTTTTTCTCATTTTAAAATTTTTCGAAAAAGAGTTGAAAAAGAAAAGGGTTTTCCGATTTTGAGAATAAGGAGTGATAGAGGTGGTGAGTTTGTTAACCAACTCTTCATGACTTATTGTGATGAAAAGGGAATTAAGCATGAAATGTCTTGTCCTAGAACTCCACAACAAAATGGAGTTGTAGAAAGGAAAAATAGAACACTTCAAGAGATGGATAGGACAATGATAAGTGAATATGACCTCCCTCAATATTTATGGGCCGAGGCCGTAAAGACCGCATGCTATATATCGAATCGTATTTATTTATGCAAAAATTCTTCAAAAACTTCTTTTGAAATGTATCATTCTAGAAAACCAAATGTTGCATATTTTAAAGTTTTTGGATGCAAGTGTTTTGTTTTGAATACTAAGGATAATTTGGGTAAATTTGATGCTAAGGCTTATGAGGCTATCTTTGTTGGATATTCCTCTACTAGCAAAGCATATAGAGTTTTCATTAGATCTTCTCAAACCATTGAAGAATCCATGCATGTTAAGTTTGAAGAATCTAATGTGTTTGTTGAGAATGTTGTAGAGTTTGAACCATTAGGTGAAGACATGGAGAGACTATCCTTGAAGGACTCACCCGCTCAAGAAGAAAAGCTAGATCCTATTGGTGAAGTTCAAGAGGATAAGGAGGAAAGCACTCAACCGCTTCCTAAAGCTTGGAGATACGCTACAAATCATCCTAAGGAGCTCATCTTGGGTGATGCATCTAAAGGAGTCACTACGCGCTCCAAACTCCATGACCTATGTGGTAACTTTGCTTTCATTTCTCATTTTGAACCCAAAGGCATTCTCGAAGCCGAGACGGACCCATATTGGTTGCTTGCCATGCAAGAGGAACTCAATCAATTTGAGCGCAACCAAGTTTGGCACCTTGTTCCTAAGCCCCACGATAGACCAATAATTGATACTAAGTGGATCTTTAGAAACAAGATGGATGAGTCCGGAAATATCATTAGGAATAAAGCTAGGTTAGTGGCCCAAGGTTACACTCAAGTTGAGGGAATTGACTTTGAGGAGACCTTTGCACCCGTAGCACGGCTTGAAGCCATACGGATGACACTAGCTTTTGCATGTTTTAAAAATTTTAAACTTTTTCAAATGGATGTAAAAAGTGCATTTTTAAATGGTTTTATTAATGAAGAAGTTTATGTTTCTCAACCTCCCGGTTTTGTTGATCATGTTCATCCCGATTTTGTTTTTAAACTTGATAAAGCTTTGTATGGATTGAAACAAGCTCCAAGAGCTTGGTATGAAAGGCTTTCTAGTTTTCTCATTTCAAATGATTTTATTAAAGGCAAAGTAGACACAACTCTTTTTACTAAGCATGTTGATAATGATATTTTAATTGTGCAAATTTATGTTGATGATATAATTTTTGGATCTACTAATGAGCTTTTATGCAAGGATTTTGAGAAAGTCATGCAACTTGAATTTGAAATGTCTTCAATGGGTGAGCTCAATTTCTTCCTTGGACTCCAAATCAAGCAATTGCAAGACGGAACCTTCATTAACCAAGCCAAGTACGCAAAGGAGCTAGTAAAGAAGTTTGGGCTTGAAGGATCAAAGGCTTGCAACACTCCAATGGCAACTACAACCAAGCTTGATAGGACGAACAAGATAAAATGTTGATATTAAATTATATAGAAGCATGATAGGAAGTCTTTTATATTTGACGGCAAGTAGGCCGGATATCATGTTTAGTGTGTGTCTTTGTGCTAGATTTCAATCGTGTCCTAAAGAGTCTCATCTTATTGCGGTAAAACGCATTATTCGTTATATTAAGGGCACTATTGGAATGGGTCTTTGGTATCCGAAAACTAGAGATTTTTCAATGACTAGCTATTCGGATGCCGACTATGCGGGTTGTAGAGTAGATGAAAGAGTACTAGTGGGACATGTCAATTTCTTGGTAATTGTCTTGTTTCATGGTCCTCTAGGAAACAAAATTCCGTAGCTCTCTCAACCGCCGAGGCGGAGTATGTTGCCGCGGGGGCTTGTTGTGCACAAGTCCTTTGGATGAAACATACTCTCCTTGATTTTGATTTGCACTTTGATCATATAAAAATATTTTGTGATAATACTAGTACTATACACATGACCAAAAATGCAAATCAATATAGTAAGACCAAGCACATTGAGATTAGATATCACTTTCTTAGAGATCATTTTGAGAAAGGTGATATAGATATTGATTATGTTTCCACGGATTTACAACTAGCCGATATTTTCACTAAACCTCTTGATTTTGCTAGATTTTCGTTTATTTGTGGAGAACTTAATGTTTGTATTATTGAATAGACATGTTTTTCATAACCCTTTTTGATGTATGACAAAAAGGGGGAGAATAAGTTTACATGACAAAAATAAGTTCATTTGGTCTTGGTTCCATATGAATTTATATGCTTTAATTTTAAAGATTTGTTTTATGAGTTTTATGTTTATGTATGTATGAGTTTTTGAATTCATGTATTTTGAGAATTCTTGTGTTTTAGTTGTTTTGGTATTTTTGGTATCAAGAGCAATTTTTGTGTTTTATATTAGTTTCAATAATTGGTGCATCATTTCAATTATTGGTATCTAGAGCATATTCTTGTGTTTTATGTATAGCATAAATTGAGGGGGAGTTTTCTCCTCCCTATATTTTTGTTAATAGCCTATTTGTTTTGTCATCATCAAAAAGGGGGATTGTTGGCCCAAGAGGTTACACTCTCAAATTGTTTTGTGTTTTGATGATGACAAACCAAATTAGAGCTATTTGGTACTAATAAGTTTGTTAAGATAAGTTTCAGGTTTGTACCATGTTTAGAGACCATTCGCTTAGCTATTGCAAGAACTTCTAAGTTCCACAAAGTAAGGAAGGCAAATTGCACATCAAGGAAGGATCATAGAAGAGAAGGCACTAGCAAGGCATTGGATGGCTCAAAGACTTGAAGATAGCTAAAGAAGTCTTCATGTAATTTGTTTTTCAGTTTATAGTATGTTAAAGAATAGTGGATAGGTTTGAAGCTCTATCACATACGTTTTTGCGCACATGCTCATTTCAAAAATCATTTCTTATAAATTATACAAAAATATTTTGCATACAAGTTTTTGCCTACAAATAAATCTTTATGTTTAATTCTATTCCCTGTTCAAAAGTATTTTTGCTAAAATCAAAATCCTCTTTATTTTCTTTTCCAAAATGATTTTTGACCTGATCCGGTCGACCGGGACAGTCGACCGAGTCTGTGTCAGTCTGGTCCGGTCGACCGGACCAGTCGACCGCAGTTCTGGCAGAGGCACGTATCAGTGTGCATGTCTGCCAGTCGACCGGGGCGGTCGACCGAGATATTATTTTTGCTCACAGGTTTTCTCAGTCGACCGGGTCGGTCGACCGCTGGCCTATAACGGTCAAATTTTTGATCTACCGGTCGACCGGCCCAGTCGACCGATGTGTCCGTTGAACAGTAACGGGCAGATTTTAAGTGAGCTGTTTATTTTTGTCTTTTGTGTTTAAAAGTTCGTTTAAGGATATATTTTGATCTAATTACCTCCTAAACATCAGTAATTATGTTTTATCCCTAAACCCTAGCCCTCTCCTATAAATAGGGGTGTTTGGGGAGAGATTTGTAACAACAATTATTGCTAGAAAATTCAAAAGTTTAAGGCTTTCAAAAGAGACTTGTTTCTTGGTTTTTGTGCTGAATTTCTCACTGATTTTCTGAAGGGTTTTTCAAATACTCTCTGATTTAATTCTCTTTTCTCCTTACACACAAGAGCTTCATTCCTACTCAATATTCTCTAAGGACCTTTGTAAGGGAAGAGATATTTGAAAGAGAGAGTTTGTGACTACCAAGGAAATTACTTGTTCTTAAGATTGTAGGAGTTGGGTACTCCATTGTATTTGAGATCTTTGTGATAGTGGAAGTGGTCAGAATCCTTCTGGGGAAGGCGGGGAGTAGAGCTGGGTGCTCGAACCTCGATAACATATCCTTGTGTTTGCGATTGTTTTACATTCTTGCAATTCTTACTCTACTTTGCTTGCACTTATTACTTGCTCATCATATTCATTGTCATACTTACTTGCTTGCATTCATCTTGTGATTCTTGATTGTAATTGTTGTAGCTTTAATTTTTTATTTGCCCTTTGATTAGCGTTGTCACCTATTCACCCCCCCTCTAGGTGACTTTTCAGTTTGCAAGTTTCCCTTTTGGCACAAAGTTTCGCAGCAAACTACGCCTTCCTTTTCTGAAATTCAGGCCCTCTGCATGCTTTAGGTTGTACCCCATTTTTTTTCATCATATGGCGTGCCGATCGCGCGTAATGGAAAAACTGCGGGGTGTCTGCGTCTGAACTTAAATCTGTGGCTGTGGACCCTCGTGGTTGGGCTCTGCCAAATTTTATTGGTAATTCACCTTTTTTGGATTGTGGGATCACCAAAACGGCCCCTTCTACAGATTCTATGGGTGTACTGGACGCGCTTGGTTTATGTAAAGGGACGTGCAGAGAGCTATCCATGATGGATTCAAACAACCCAATACTCGCAGGATAATCAAAAGAAATATTATCATTAATTACCCATTCACCCTCATCTTCAAAAGGAGTGTTACATTGGGGATTATTAGGACATGCTATAATCGGTTCACCAATCAAAATTGCTGGCATGTCTGCTTCAGATTCTGAATCCGCTTCATTGCCACTATCATCATCATCCGGCAATGATTCTTTTGATGTTTCACCGGTCTCTTGATACAGGAGAGCGTCAGTGAAGTAATTTTCCACCCCTTTGAATGGTTGCTTCTCAGCGAAGATAGTTCGTACTGTCGTGTCATCTTCAACATATTTGAAGCACTGGTGCAGAGTAGAGGGAACAATCTAGTTGGTGTGGATCCACGGTCATCCCAGTAGCAAGTTGTATTATGTGTCAGTGTCAATGACATAGCACGTCACTTCTGACTTCAGGCTCCCGATTCGGCAACGGAGTCGAATTTTCCCAAGTGGATGACTACTCCCAGCATTGAAATCGTATATTGTAGTAGTGGTTGTAGACAACCTATATAGTGGTATACCGAAGAAGTAGAGGAGCCTTTTGGAGATGATGCTGAGTGCAGACTCCGGATCAACCTGTACCCTTTCAATGCATGTTGAACCGATGTATCGGTGTAGTACAGAGGTCGTTCGTGCTTGTTATCCTTGAGAAGCATATCTTCCACTGTGAAGGAAATAGCGGGCACTTTTGATTGTACATGATAGCATTCAGGGCACGGAGACTGAGCGTCATCTTTAGGGATCTCTGGCATAAATGTCAGGCATGATTCTGAATCAGCCAGCGCATCTCTGAGTGCTTCTCTTGTCTCTTTTGAGAGACGAAGGAGCTCGTATATTGTAATACGAGTCGGGATTTGGCCTGTTGGCCAATATATCAAAACGAAAGGGCATGTCAAGCCCTGGGCCTGAAGGCTTTTTCAGGACATGGTCGAACCGGACTTCCTTAGGCTTCTCCTTTCCCTTGGTCGGAATCGAAGCAGATGCTGGTACTTGCACTGACGTCGTTTGCTGTGGTGTCTTGTCAGTAGCTTTCTCATACTGCTTTAAGTATGATTTTTCGAATCGAGTACCCGTCGGCTGAGGTACTTCAGCTTGCATCGTGCAAGCGTGCTTTTCCCCTTCCGAATCGCTGAGAGAAGCTGATGTAAGATTGTCATCGTCTGGCAGGATGGAGATGACATTGCAAGATTTACCCTTCGACTTGGACTTTTGTGAATCCCATTGTTCGTCTTGGACAAGGTCTAGGTGTATCCACATGATTTTCCCTATCTCCAATGTCAAGGGAAGAAGACCCCTATTATCTTGAGTCTTAGCCGAAGGATGCTTGACTTCCAGCCGTGGTGGAAGGATTGGGTAAGTCCCGTCAGGAACTGTGACCTTTGGGGTTTTGCCGAACTTGAGGGTCACCATATTTGCAGTGACTTTCTTTTGTTCTGATTTTAGTGTCAGGACTCCAGCGTCGATCAAAACTTGAATTCTATCCTTGAGGACAAAGCACTTGTCGGTAGGATGGTGAATCATCCTGTGGAAGAGACAGTATTTGGGATCATTCGTGCGTCCTATTTCATTGGGACATCGAGCATCTGGCAGCTTCAATTTATTCCCTTTGTGGAGTAAATGAAAAATTGTGGCCACCTGATCGGCTTTGAAGGAGCATTGTTTTGGAGGAAACTTGGACTCCTGATTATTGAAGCCGCCCTTCTTGGCCTTCGACTGAACATCCTCTGATAATTCAACGGACATAGTCTCTTTCCCTTTGGCTTGAGAAGACTGCGCCATGTCGCCACGTTCTTTATTATTCATACCCCATTTGCCTTTAGGGGTGGATGGTTCGAACTTTTTAGCCGACTTTTCGGCTATCTCGGCTTGCTTGATTAGTTCTTTCCAGGTATGGGCTTTGACAGCCCCCATGCGAACCTCTACTTGGTCTAAGAAGTTGTGCCTGCACGTCTGTAAGAGCATGGGTAATGGCATCCCTGATGGGCACATCAAAGACAAGTTTCTGAACTGTTCAATGTAGTCACGGACAGATTCGCCCTTCTTCTGCACGGTGGAGAGGAGCTTGTCCATGGTTACCTCGGTATCGTCCTCATAGAAACGAGAAAGGAATCGGGTTTCCAGGTTGACCCAGGAATTAACGGAACCTGGAGGGAGACTTCGGAACCAGTCGAATGCTACCCCCTTTAAGGTGCCAATGAACAGCCTGGCCATGATAGCATCATTGTCTATAACATTACCGATCTGAGACCGGAAATAGTAGATGTGCTGGTTTGGCGAGCTCCTGCCATCGTACGTATGTAACGTTGGTGGTTTGAACTTTGGTGGGTATGGCACTGAATCCCACTCCAGTGGGTAAGGATGGACTGTCCCTACTTTCTTTAATTCATCCCTCTGAGCTAGGGATGCGATTTGAGCTTGGATGCCTTTAAGGACTTCAGCGTCCAAAGAAGAACCCTCCTTCGACTTTTTCGTCCATGGCTGTTCATTACTAAGATGTTCTTCCTCATCATGGTTACTCCCGGTGTCATTATTATTCCAGTTATTGAGGAGTTGAGCGAGCATCTGTTGGATGTTGTCCAAAGCTTCTTGCTGGGTCTTGAAAGTTTGCTCCTGAGCTTCCAAGCATCGACGAAGGTCATCATTACCGTTATCAGCCATATTCACTGATACTCTGTCTGTTCGCACTGAGTTGACTGTCGCTGAAGAGGCATACTCACTGTTTTCATCCTCTTCATCAAACCATTGGATTGACCCTCTCCTCGGTTCTCGTGAGGCTACTGCAGTTAAGAAAGATGGCTATTCGTAATTGTAGGGTATTGCAACCCTAGATCTGGTATTGCGGAAGACACCTTCTTCATGTACCAAGACTTCGCCCAAGCCTGGGCTATAATCCGGATCTGGGGAGCCGTAGGGAGTGTCGTGGGATGCTCGTCTACCCCTGTGTAGCTCTCGTCCTCTTCTGGTCATGTTAACGGATGCAGAGGGTAAATCTCGTGATATGCTCCTTTTACGATGTTTCACTGGAGCTTGCACCGACAGTCGATCAAAAACTGATCGTCGGGCTGGAGAAGTAGCGGGGATTGGTCCCAGCCGGCAATGGACCGAGTGGACTGTCACCAACTGGCATCCCACTTGTTGACGACAGGAGGAAGAAGTTTGGAAAGGTCGTGACTTCCGTTTGCTTGTCAAGAATTCCCGCAAGTCAGACCCAGCTGGGCCTAAACAATTGAGCACAGAGGCTCTGTTGGATTGCGCATAGGATGATGTCCTGCTCCTTTTATCACCACAGAGGGGATTAGCACTAAATAGTGTTTTAGCTCTAGCTTCGCGGCTAAGAACCTTGGAAATGTCCTTGAGTGTTGAAGCTGCATAAGCACCGCTATGAACACTTAGGGATAATCCCTTAGCTCCGCTACGAAGCGCGAGCTTAGCGCTTGATGAACTGGAGAGCGAAGCACGCTGTGGTGTTTTATCCGCTATGTTGCTGCGAACATGATTAGCCTTAGATAGTGCTTTGGCTCTAACTTCGCTGCTAAAAGCTTTGGAAAAGCCCTTGGGCACTGAAGCTGCATAAGCAACGCTATCAGCACTTAGGGACAATCCCTTAACTCCCTGCGAAGAGCGAGCTTAGTACTTGAAGAACTGGGGAAGAAGCACGCTGTGGTGCTTTGGTTCCAGCTTCGCGGCCATGAACATCATGCGTACCCTGAGGTACAGTAGATTTGCTCATGAGAACAAGGCTGGTGCGATGAGTTGCTGCTCTTGAATTGGGCGAAGGTACGGTCGCCATTGTGACTTCGCAGCTAGCAGCCTTGTTGGAGCAGGCAGGCATCTTACCTTTTTCTTCGCAAGAGAGACGCACTTGTGGCGTAGCTACGCCTGAGGCTTTATTCAGAGCCTTCTGCTTTGGCCTCCACATCTACTTTGACAAGGGAGACGTAGGTTCGCAGGGAACCTGACTAGCCACACGCGAGGCTGAAGGGTGTTGGTAGAATTCTGCTTCTGAGGCCTTGGCCATGGAGACCTTTCTATGCTTCCGTGCATGAAGCATTAGACCACCCCCAGAGAGGACTTCTTCAAATTTTTCTTGGTCAAAGTGAATGACCAGGTTCTCGAAAGTGATAGGCTCGCACTGCGGGCCTGCTTCCTTGTTGCGCCAGAAGACTGCAGTAGACTCGCAGAGAGCCTTATTTGTCTCCGCAGAGAGTTGCTTTGAAGATTTAGCCAGAGGAGCTCTGGCCACATTAGCTTCCTTAAACTCAGAGATAGACCCGAAGGTCTGTTCGTCGCATTGCGACACTTATTTCTCAGCAGTGGAGAAATCAATCCCCAGCAGAGTCGCCATCTTTTTTCCGTTGATTTGCAAAGGGGGAAAACTTACAAAAAAGAAAAGGGTCGAGGAGCTAAATTATAAGTAACACAAAAGATTACAAGTAGATCTCCTCGGAGATTCTAGAGAAGTATGCCGATAGGAGTCTGGTCAGCGCATGACCACTTTGTCCCTTTGACGATGCGATCGATGAGATTCCCTTCTCGCCTGGTTCGGGGAATAGGAGAACAGAAGGTTGATAGAACTCTCTTGTTTCTTCTCAAAAACCGCCTTCACTTAGGAATTCCTTCTCGGCTGGTTCCGGAGATTTCTTGGGAGGAAGGAAGGTATTAGGGTATCAGCACGCTGATTAGAGAAGCAGTTCTCTAAAGTCTCTGAATTATTAAAAGCAAGAGAATAGATCTGTGTTTAGCCTCTCTCTCTGTGTGCACGGTTGTCTGTACGTCCTTGCGTGTGCGTCTCTTCTTGTGGAGATCCCTCTCTTTGTGCCTCTGGTGGGCTATTTAAAGGGAGAGCAGGGGTATAATTGTCCCTTGAAAATCTTGAAACAGATTAAATCAAATCTGTTCAAATCTGGAAACTAGCCTTGTTGCGAGGCTAGAATCAGCTTCTGCGAAGCTAGAAGTAGCAGGTTGCGTTGAACCTCTTGATTTGTTTTGATTCTTTCCATATAATTGGAAGATTTCTCCTGATCCTCTTACTCCTTTTAGGAGAGTCAAGAGATTATGGCAATCAACTGCCAAATTTGATCTCGATTAGATTTGATCTTGATCTTGAATTGATTTGATCTCATCTGGAGATTTAATTGGTCAAAGGTTGACCATAATAGACCCGTAGCGGAGCTGCCGCGTCGAGCTCGCAGCGGAGCTGGAAGAAGCATCTGGCGAAGTCAGAAGAAAGCTCTTCAGCAGAGTTGGATAACATCTGTGACGAAGCTACCGAAGATCCTTCTGCGTGGTTGCGTGTGACTTCGATCGAAGCTAACTCTCCGCAAAGTTAACTGAGTACTTCAGACGAAGCTGTAAGTTAGCTTCCTGATGGAGCTTTGAATGGCTTGAAGGCGAAGTTGGACAATCTTAGCCTCTCAGGCGAGGCTATCCCTTTGGGCTCATGTGATGCTAAGTCTTAACATCTTAGACCTGTATAGGTCTGTTTAGAGACAATCTGGGCTTACTGTCTGCTTCAGTAAAGTCCAAGTTGCTGCTTTGTCCCTCGGAGATGGGTGAAAACGTGGTCATCAGCTTGTCTGTCACTTGTCTTTTGTAAATGTCAACAAGTTTAGACATTGTTCAGGCCAGTAAGAATCTTATCTTTTTTAAAGTGTCAACACCTAATACCACTTTAAACACATACATATATTGATATCCGCAAGTTTCCCCCGACCTGGTGTAAGTTGTTCTTTTTATGATTTATTAGGTAATTATCAGATTCCAGGAATGTGCAAGAACATGTCAGGAATATTTGGTGTACATAAGTACTATCAGGAGATCAAGTTAACATTCCCTTAAGTGATAATTACAAGTCAAATATAACATGTTGAATGTTAGGTGATAGTAATTAGGTGTCAAGTGGTAACATGCTAGAGGTCGGTGTCAGGTGATAGCATGTCAGAGGTCGGGTGATAGCATAGCAAGCAATAGCAGATATTAACCTTTAATGCAGCTAACTAGCAAGCAAATGGACATCCAAGCGGAGCTAAACAGTGCTGGAGGCATGGACAGCGAACAGTGTTTAAACACTAAAGCGCTTGGCGGAGCTACCAGAATGACTTGACTTAAAAGCGAGTCTAAAATCCAGCAGAGTCTCGTCTAAGCAAGTCTAGTGATAAAGCGTTGAGCGCTAAGCATGCCAAACCAGGCGGAGCATAAGAGTCCTGATGGTCTAAGAGCACTCCTCTTTCGAGGAAGTGGGCGAGAAAGCCCTGAGGCTAAAGTACGCTCGGAGTCTAAGCGACTCTCGGTAACTACCACAAAACTCATAAGGGTACAGGCCTAAAACCAATTGGATAGGTAGGCCGAGAGTGGGTAGAAGCCCAGAGTCGGTACAAATGTGCCTACATGAGATGTTAGTATCACATACAAGCATACATATAAACGTGAGATTATCTAAACTACCGTGGAGTAGTGAAGCCTGAAGGCTGAGTAGAGAGCCCGAGACCAAAGTACGCTCGGGGTCTAAGCGCACTCTCGGTAGCTACCACGAAACCCATAAAGGTTCAGGCCTAAAATCAATTGGGTAGCTAGCCCGAGAGTGGGCAGAAACTCAGAGTCAATACAAAGATACTTGCATAAAATATTCTACACTATTACAAGTATTATAGTATATTAGTCTGGTACAAGTCAAGACATGTCCACAGAATGCAACACACCCACCCGTACAATCACACCGGACTGATACTAATACAATACTGATGGCCTAGATGCCAATCACTCTAGTTTTGATGATGATTAACTCATGTAGTTATAGTTTACTAATAATCTTGTGATATTTAGTTTCAGATATTTGATCAAGATATTAGTAGGTGATTAGCTTCAACAAAGGAGTTTTGGAGCTTTTACATGTTGATTCAAGAGCTCGAGCGTCAAGATCGCATCTAGTATTCGGTTTGAGTCAAGCTCGTTGGATCGCGTTTGGATCGAGTCTACTTGGAGAAGGAGTTCTATAAGAAGACCTCGCTTGTTTAGTTTAGATTGCTTAGATCTTGTGTAAAGATTGGATAGTATTGATATGCTCAAGTTCACATACACACATAAGTTTAAAGTTTATTTGTTTTGTTTTTCGGTTTAATCGGATTTTGGATTTCATGTCAAAAATATAGATATAATATCTTTTATGTATATTGGATTCTATTCATATACAATATGCTTCAAAGTTGTTTCAATATTATATTTTGTATCCATTTGAGTTTTGAAGAAAATGGTTTTCTATTTCAAAAATTCAAGTTTTGAAAAATTTCAATATCACAAAAATGGTTCAAATTGTTTATAATATGTGTTGAATTTTAATAACACATATTTGTATTTCAAAGATCTAATAAGAACTTATTTTTGTAAAATTTATGTGATTTTATGAGATTTAATTGAAGATAAAAAGACAAGTTTTTAATCCCTTAAAAAGTTGGACCTGGCCTTCTACCGGTCGACCAGACGGTCGACTGCTGCAGAAGTCGGTCAACCGGTCCGGTCGACCGATGTGCACAAACATGCACATGCCATTGGGCTGGTGGGCCGGTCGAACGTCCAGAGAGCTCTGCTCTCTAGATCTGGCCCTGGGCGGTCGACGGGCAGAGAGCTTCTACTCTCTGTATCCAGGCCCGGTCGATCGGGCGGTCGATTGAAGGCACAACAGTCATAAAAATGACCATTGGTCAGTCGACCGGAAGGGCATTTCTTCCCTTTCCTGGCTGCCAACGGGCAGATTTTTGAAAGGGAATAAATACCCATCTCTTAAGCTATTTTCTTCATAGTTTTTTAGAGTAAAAATTTTCTATCTTTCTAAGTGTCTAACAGCAAGTTTTTAAAAGATTTTTTGGGCTAAAAGATTTTATTTTTATTTGTTTTCAAGGGTTGGAAAATTCAAAGAAAAATAGAGTATTAGGGATATTAGTTTAGATCTTCATTTCTATCTTATTCTAGTTGTTTTTCAAGTATTTTTCTTTGTGATTTAATTTTCAAACACCTTGATTTCTCACAATTGAGCTATCATATCTATCCTATTTATAGGATCTTGTTTTGTGAGAAAATTGGTTTGTGGTTTAGTGAGACCACCAAGAGTTGTAAACCTTCTTTTATTTGAGTTCCCTCTTTTGTAGAGGTGAGTGTGGAGGTTGTGTAGGTACCCCTCTAAGTATAGAGGTGATTGCGGTTAGAGTGTTGGCTTTGAGCCTTATGCCTCTAGTGTGAGGTGATTGTTGTTTGGCTAAGTGCCCATCCCTCTAAGTGTAGAGGTGATTGTTGTTGTGTCTTGCCTCTTGTGTAGAGGTTGTTTTATTGGAGAGAGGAGTTATGTACTCCTAGTTTGTATTACCCAAATCCTCAGTGGAGGTTCCCTGTGTGGGAAGTCTTGTGTGGACAATATAGTGGAAATCCTTCTGTGTGAAGGCGGGAACAAAGAGCAGTGGCTCGAACCTTGAAACATATCTTGTTGTTTGTGATTGATCCACTATCTCTAACTCTCTCTCTCTTTTATATCTTGCATTGATTCATATTGCTCATATCTTATATGCTTGGTATTGTTTGTATGCCTCACTTGTGTTGAACGAAGAGAGCTTTACATAGCACCTCAACTCTTATTTAAAGGAATTTAGAGGAGATGTCCAGAGCCCTTCACGGGGAATTCGGCTACACTCTTTGGTTACACTAAGTATATTGTAATTTATTTTTAATTCTACATCATTTGTCATTAAATTAGCCATACACCTATTCACCCCGCTCTAGGTGTACTTTCAATTGATATCAGAGCCTACGCTCTTGATATTAGGTTTAACCACCTAGGAGTGAGATCTTGGTTAGCTAATCTAGTTTTGCATTTGTACACATACTTGTTTACACACACTCATGGATTACCTTGTCTCTCTTATGTTTGATGTTTTAACATCGATATGTGAAAGTTTAAGATGAGTATGTATCTCAAGGCCCTAGGAATGCATGTTTACCTTGCTGCTACTAAGAAATCTTATCTTGGTAATAGAAAGCATATAGAGGCCAATGCACAAGCCCTAGAGGCACTTAGATGCACTCTAAACAAACAATATCTTTCTATAATTTCTTATTGTGATTCCGCCTTTGCAGTGTGGAACACATTGACCTCTCCAAAGCTTCAAACGCCAAACATTATGGAGAAGAAATATAATGGAGATGAGTCCGACCAACATTGCTACATGGTCCAAGGGAATGACTCCCTTGAGGTAAATTCAGAAACTCAACTAGATGATAGTGCAAGTTCTTGTAGTGATGATTATGTTGATGTCGATGCATTAAATGAAGAGCTTTCTATTATTTGTGAAAACCTTTTGAAAAAATACCAACTCTTGAAAAGAAAAGTTTTAAACGAAAAGAAGAGAATACGAATTTGTTTTCAAAACTTAATATGGCTTTGCAAGAAAGGGATGAGATTTCTAATGAAAAGGACTCAATAAAATCCTAACTCGACCTTGTTTTAAATGAAAACAAAATTTTGAAAAACAAAAATGATTATAATGATGTTTTGAAGAATAATGAGATTTTGTCTTCAAAACTTGATTTTATTGTAAAAGAAAACCAATCTTTGAAAAACAAATTGCTTCTATTTCTAAAGAATTGGATTTGATTTCTAATGAAAATAATCTTTGAAAAATAATTTGTCTTCGCATGTTTGCCATGCTAGTATTGCTTCACATCTAGTGTTTCAATTACATGCTCTACTTTATCTTCAAATATTAAAAATGATATATATGTGTTGAAGAAAAGTGTTGAATATTTGGGCTCCACTTTGAGCCAATGTGCCATGAACCACACACGGTTAGAATCCATGTTTCGAAAGAAACAAGTTTCACATAAGCATGAACACCATACACGACATACACATACTTCTCATGTTCACACACATGACTAGGTATGCTCATGTGTATACTTGTACACATTGTGGACGTAAGGGCCACCTTGTAAAATTTTGTTATGATAGGATACATGATTCAAATTTTGCAAATAAGTTTGATTGGAATAGGAAAGGTGCTAACCCCCATGGACCCAATAGAGTATGGATACCAAAAGTCACTCCTATTTTATTTGATGTAGGTGGGGGCTCTCGCTTGACGTGAGGGCATTGGTGTCTTGAGGTGAATGCGTTTCGAGCTATATAGTGACACTTTTGGATGCATCACTTTCAAGGAAAGTTTGGTGGGAGGACCACCATGGTTTGAGATCTAGAGTTTAGTCCTAATGCTTATAGCAACTATCTCTAACTCCCATTTAGTGTACATGCTTTCATTATTGATTTTTAGCATGTTTTTATTTTTCATGATTATTATGTTAAATGCCATGATATTTAGACTTATGACATACATGTATAGTAATTGAGATACACCCATATTCATATGGATCCATATTTTGTGTTCTCACTTTAATTTAACTATTGTGTACATCATAACTCTAAGACATGTGCATATACATAATGATAATATTGGTTTTGTTTATGATCTTGCACTTCATAGTTTTGATTACATGTTTGGATATAGCCTTCATTAAAACTTGTGTATATACTTGTACAACTAGTAGGCCACAAATCAATTATTATATGTTTGTACTTAATTGCTCATTTGTACCCATTAGATGTACAAGTATAGCCTAGTTTTGATGAATCTCGCATTTCAATGTATTCCCTATTTTTGGATATGTTTTTCATAGATATGTGTTTAGCTTCATGTATATGTTAATTTTGTCTAAAACTATTCGATATACATGTATACCCTTGAGTCATTTGCGTTTCGTTCAAAATTTCTTTATGAACTCAATTGTGTTTGGATATGTATGTATACTTCTATTTTACACATAACATACATATACCTTGAAGCCTATTTAGTTTTGATGATTTTCATGTTTATAAAGGAATTTCATATTGAGCTAAATTGCCTATTCTCATGATTTTGTTGATTACATGATTCTTACACTCACATTATTCTTGTTTACTCATGATTTTTATTTTCATGAGCTTTTTTATTTTCATGAGCTTTATATGTATTTTATAGACTTTGAGTGTCAATCATCGTGTGACTTACATGTTTCATGGAATATATTCACATTTTATTCCGTGCTTGAAGAATTTCGTAGTAGTTTTCAAATATTATCTTCAAAATAGTCATTTTTCTTCAATTAGTATAGTTTTCAAAATGTTAAACTATTTTCAAATCCTAATTTTTGAAAAACCTCACCAACCTAAGGGCGGACGGATGGGCGACCATGCCTTGTATGCTCAAATTAAAATCTATTTAAACTTGTGCATGAAAGGGAGGTAATTATGAGTTATACACTTGATCCTCATTGTATTTTCAATTGGTATCACAATTGATATCTTTTTGTATACTCAGATTTTATTTTCTATATATGTATGTTTCAAATTTCAAATAGTATCAATTTCGATTGGTATTTATATTTTCATACATATATATGTGATTTGATTGCGCTTACTATATTTTACATCTTAAAGCATAAATTATGCTTATGCTAAACTTGATTTACTCCTTAATGTCAATTATTTTTCAATTGGTATCTTATTAAAACTTATGCATTATTTTTATTTGTATTTAATAAAGAGGGAGAAAATTCATGTTTTATCTTTCAATTGGTATCTTTCAATCAAGTTTATTTTTAATTGGTATCTTACTCCCATTCTTTATGATGAAAAAGACTTTGTTTGGAATATACTAACATTTTCAATATTGATATCATGTTTCATTTTAAATTGGTATCTATATTGATATGAGTTATATTTACCTAAAATAATTTAGTTTTTACTTTCAATTGGTTTTTCCTTTCAATTGGTATCAAGATTTTCAATATATATATATTTCAACTAGTATCAAAACATGTAATGTTTCATTTTCTATTGATATCATAATTTACAAGACATTTTAAATTGGAATCAAGATATTTTCAATTTGTATCTTTTAGTATAATAAAAATTTTGTTTACTTTCAATTGGTATCTTAAAAATGTTTTGTTTATTTTCTATTAGTATCATAAATTGGTATCATGATGTTTCGATGTATCCCTTTATTATAAATTGATATATTTTTCAATTGGTATCATAATATTTTGATATGTATTGCTTACATGCAAGGGAAGCTTAACATCTTCTCTTTATATAGATTCATGCTGAGTGTATTTCATATTGAAGTGATTGACCTCTTTTTGGTATGTCTTATACGTGTGTAAAGGGAGCTTCACATCTCCTTTTACACATAGTATATTATGCGTTATGTGATTAAAGTTTAGTCATCTCTTTTTTATGTAATGCATATATGCAGGGGGAGTTAACTTTACGTCTCTCCTCTTCATGAATGTATATCACATATGCATCCTTCTTGTTTGATTTGACTAAAAGGGAGAAAATTTTATTGAGTTTATTTATGACCCTTTGTTGATGATTTGACAAAAAGGGGGAGAGAAATTTGGAGTTTTATATATGCATGTTTATGCATGATTTTCTTGTTTTATACAAAAAGGGAGAAAAGAATTTTGAGAGTTTTATATATGCATGTTTATGTCATTTATATGCATGTTTATTTTTTTTCAATTGGTATCAGAACATATATGTTTTGTTTTCAATTGGTATCAAAGCATATATGTTAATATGTGCTATTTGTTTTATGCATTCATTGAATATCTTTATTGTTTATTGCTATACCTGAGTTAAGGGGAAGCTTCTATGAAGCTTAACTTTAATCCATGCATATATAACTCCATGAGTTTTGTCATCATCAAAAAGGGAGATTGTTGGCCCAGAGGCTCATCACTCTAGTTTTGATGATGATTAACTCATGTAGTTATAGTTTACTAATAATCTTGTGATATTTAGTTTCAGATCTTTAATCAAGATATTAGTAAGTGATTAGCTTCAACAAAGGAGTTTTGGAGATTTCACGTGTTGATTCAAGAGCTCGAGCGTCAAGATCGCATCTAGTACTCGGTTGGAGTCAAGCTCGTTGGATCGCGTTTAGATCGAGCCTACTTGGAGAAGGAGTTCTACAAGAAGACCTCCGTTTATTTAGTTTAGATTTCTTAGATCTTGTGTAAAGATTAGATAGTGTTGATATGTTCAAGTTCACATACACACACAAGTTTAAAGTTTATTGGTTTTGGTTTTCGGTTTAACCGGATTTTGGATTTCATGTCAAAAACATAGATATAATATCTTTTATGTATATTGGATTCTATCCTTATACAATATGCTTCAAAGTTGTTTTAATATCATATTTTTGTATCCATATGAGTTTTGAAGAAAATAGTTTTCCATTTCAAAAATATAAGTTTTGGAAAATACCGATTTTGTGTTTAAGTCAAATTTCAATATCACAAAAATTGTTCAAATTATTTATAATATGTGTTGAATTTTAGTCATACATATTTGTATTTCAAAGATCTAATTAGAACTTAATTTTATGGAATTTATGTGATTTTATGAGATTTAATTGAGGATAAAAAGACAAGTTTTTAATCCCCTAAAAAGTTGGACCTGGCCTTCTGCCGGTCAACCGGACGATCTACCGCTGCAGAAGTCGGTCGACCGGTCCGGTCGACCGATGTGCACAAACGTGCACATGCCATTGGGCTGATGGGCTGGTCAACCGGGCGGTCGACCATCCAGAGAGCTCTGCTCTCTGGATCTGGCCCCGGTCGACCGGGCGGTCGACTGGCAGAGAGCTTCTGTTCTCTGTATCCAGGCCCGGTCGACCGGGCGGTCAACCGCAAGCACAACGGTCATAAAAATAACCGTTGTCCGGTCGACCGTGAGGTCGACCGGAAGGGCATTTCTGCCCTTTCCTGGCTGCCAACGGGCAGATTTTTGAAAAGGTATAAATACCCATCTCTTGAGCTGGTTTCTTCATAGTTTTTGAGAGCAAAAATTTTTTATCTTTCTAAGTCTTTAACAGGAAGTTTTTAAAAGAGTTTTTGAGCTAAAAGATTTTATTTTTATTTGTTTTCAAGGGTTGGAAAATTTAAAGAAAAATAGAGTATTTAGGATATTGGTTTAGACCTTCATTTCTATCTTATTCTAGTTGCTTTCCCAAGTATTTTTCTTTGTGATTTGATTTTCAAACACCTTGATTTCTCACATTTGAGCTATCATATCTATCATATCTTTAGGTTCTTGTTTTGTGAGGAAAATTAGTTTGTGGTTTAGTGAGACCACCAAGAGTTGCAAAGCTTCTTTTATTTGAGTTCCCTCTTGTGTGGAGGTGAGTGTGGAGGTTGTGTAGGTATCCCTCTAAGTGTAGAGGTGATTGTGGTTGGAGGGTTGCTTTGAGCCTTATCCCTCTAGTGTGAGGTGATTGTTATTTGGCTAAGTGCCCATCCCTCTAAGTGTAGAGGTGATTGTTGTAGTGCCTTGCCTCTTGTGTAGAGGTAGTGTTTGTTAGAGAAAGAAGTTGTGTACTCCTAATTTGTATTACCCAAATCATCAGTGGAGGTTCCCTGTGTGGGAAGTTGAAGTCATATATGGACGATATAGTGGAAATCCTTCTGTGTGAAGGGGGGACGTAGAACGGTGGCTCGAACCCCGAAACATATCTTGTTGTTTGTGATTGATCCTCTATCTCTAACTCTCTCTTTTATATCTTGCATTGATTCATATTGCTCATATCTTATATACTTGGTATTGTTTGTGTGCCGCACTTGTGTTGAACCAAGAGAGTTTTATATAGCACCTCAACTCTTATTTAGAGGAATTTAGAGGAGATAGTCCAGAGCCCTTCACCGGGAATTTGGCTACACTCTTTGGTTACTCTAAGTGTGTTGCAATTTGTTTTTAATTCCGTATCATTTGTTATTAGATTAGCCATACACCTATTCATCCCCCCCCAGGTGTACTTTCAAATACAATACCAATTCTAATACAAATCCAATTTTGCGAGGAAAGCCACTCGCCTAAAACACCAATTTTTAAAGCTTTGCGCGTCCGAATTCCCGAGCGAGGAAAAACACGAAGCGAGAGAAGGAGAGGGGGCTTGGCCCTATGGTAGCCGCCGGCCCTAGGGGTGGTGCGCCACCCCGTGGTAGTGGCCTAGGTAGTGACTTGCCATGATAAGAGAGAGGAGAAAGTGAATGTGATGGTGTTGGAGTAGGTGGTGGTAGTAATTTGGTGGAGTTGGATTTTTTTGGAGGAGAATGAATAGGACATTGAAGGAGGTGAAGATGATGGTGATGTTGAAGGTTGAAATAGGGGTGATGGAGGTGGTGTTATGATAGTGAGAGTGGAGATGGTGGTGATGGAGAAGAATAAAAGAGATGGTGGTGAAGATGGAAGATTTGTAGTGATGGTGATGAGTTTGTTGAAGGTGGTGAAGTTGTCGCCAGAATAGTCATCAGAGTGGTTGCCGGGAATGTTGCTGGAGAAGAGGGGTGCAGCCCATAGCCAAGGATGGTGGCCGGTCTAAGAGGGGATGGTGGGGTGGTTGTTTTGTGGAGGGGTTTGGTGGTGGGGGTAGTTTTGGAGAAGGTAAAGGAGATGGTGAAATTTTTGATGGAGTTTTTGGAGTTTGTGATGGATTAAATGGAGATGGAGGAGGAAGAAGATAATGGTAAGGAGTTGGAGAAGTTGTAGTTGTGATTGTGGTGGAGATGAAGGAAGAGTTGGTGGTGATTAGAGTTTTGATGGAGAAAATGAAAAGGGAAGAAGAAGAAGAAAAGGGTTTTGTATTTGGAATTGGAGTTAAAGGAGAAGAAAAAGGTATTATGGTGAGGGTTTTTTTGTAAAATGGAGAGGGGTGAGGTGGCCTTGGCCCGCCATGGTGATGGGAGAGGGGAGTTGAGTAGTTTGAGATATTTTGGAGGAGATATTTTGGTAGAAAAATGTAGAATGTAATGGAAGAATGGAGAATGTTTTAGAATACAGTGGAAGAAAAAAAGAAGAAAAGAAAAAAAAGAAAAATATTTGATTGAAAGAAGAAGTGGAAATAATTAGAGTGGCGGATTTTCCGGATTCAGTTGCGGATGCGAAAAACTTACGGAAAAATACCGAAATCGTCTGAAAATCAAGTATCTCAGAACGACCAGCAAAAAATTTTAAAAATCAAGAATATTATTTTAAGAATCATGGTGAAATCCATTTTAGAAATTTTTTATAGTTTTCAAATTAAAAATCCTGGAATCAACTGTCGATATCGGTGGACACCAAATCTGGCCGAAATATGTTAAATTCTAAAAATCCTCAAAAAATGTTTTAAGATAGTAAATATTATTTTATGAAAATATGTGAAAGAGATTTATCAAAATTTGACTTCCTTTGTAAATTAAAATTCGGGAATAAGCCAACAGTACCGATTAATCCCTATTTTAGGATTTTTTTATAAAAATAATTCAGAAAAATTTCAGAAAATTTTGAAAATTCTAATATATTGGAAAACATTGTTTGAAACTGAAATTGGTCAAATTTGATTATTAGAGAAGTCAATTCTTGCAGTACTGCTATACAAGCAAAAAAAATTAGAGAAAATAAGGAAATACGCTCGAAAAATTGGGATACGTACCTTAGCACGTGTTCCGAGGGTGGGGTGTTACAATCCATCCACCTCACAAAAATTTTGTCCTTAAAATTTCGATAAGGGGGATGTGAAGGTAGAAAAGAATAGGGAGAAGGAATTTTACTAACTAAGATGTAAATAGTTGAGGGTAACGCTCATGAATAATATCCTCTCGTTCCCACATAGCTTCTCCTGGAGCATGCCTATTCTAAGAAACCAGTATTAGTGGTATTGCTCTATTCTTCAGGGTCTTGATACTTTTGTCCAGAATGGCCATCAGCTGCTCATTATAGGATAAATATGGTTGTAGTTTCAGTTCTGAGTTATCTAGAATATAACTTTCATTCTTGACATACTTTCTTAGCTGTGATATGTGAAATACATTATGAACTCTTTCTAATGATGGTGGTAATGCCAATTGGTAAGCTACATCTCCCACACGATCCAAAATCTCGAATGGGCTAATGTATCTCGGACTAAGTTTCCCGCGAGTACTGAGTCGGATTACCCCTTTGGTTGCTAATAACCTTAAAAATACATGATCGCCTGCTCTAAATTTCAATGGTCTTCTGCTAGTATCAGCCTAACTTTTCTGTCGTCTCTGTGCTGTCCGGAGGTGATCTCTAATAATTCTGACTTTATCAGTTGTCTGAACTAGTATATCTGGCCCTAAGAGTCTTCTTTCACTGACTTCGTCCTAACATAACGACGACCTGCATTTCTACCATACAAAGATACAAATGGAGTCATCTTGATACTGGCCTGATAGCTGTTATTATAAGAAAATTCTATCAGATGAAGATAGTCTTCCCATGACCCTTTGAATTCTATCATGCAGGCTCACAACATGTCTTCAAAAATTTGAATAGTTCGTTCAGACTGCCCGTCTGTCTGAGGGTGATATGAAGTACTGAACTTTAGACAAGTTCCTAGGTTTTCGTGGAGACTTTCCCAAAAATATGATCGGAATCTTGTGTCTCTATCTGGATGCTAACTGGAAACCATGCAGATGAACTATTTTCTCAATATATTTATCTGTAAGAACTTCTGTTGACCGACCTACTCTGAAAGGCAGGAAGTGAAAGTGGGTTGATTTGTTGAGGCGATCAATGATTACCTATACTACATTGTTACCCTTAGGACTGCGGGGTAGAGCTGTAACAAAATCCATGGTGATATGTTCCCACTTCCATTCGGGTATTGGTAATGGTTGTAGAAGTCCAGCTATTCTCTGATGTTCTATCTTTATCTGCTGGCAAACCAAGCACTTGGCCACATACTGGGCGATCTCTCTCTTCATAGCATTCCATCAAAACTTCTGCTTCAAGTTTTGATACATTTTAATTCCTCCTGGATGTATGGAATAAGTCGAACTATATGCCTCTGTTAAATTTGTCGAACTTTTCCTTGTGGTACACAGATTCTGTTATCAAAATAAAGTGCACCATTCGAATGAATACAGACATCAGTCCTTAGTCCAGCTTCTACTTGAGCTCTGAATTTCTGTAATCTGGGGTCTTCCTTTTGAGCTTCTTTAATTTCATCCATCAGGGTTGGTTGAATCTGAAAAGTCATTAATTGACTTGATTCATCAATTCTTTGTACTAGCATTAAGTCCAATTTTATGATTTCCCGAGGCAATGCCTTTTGCTAAGTGAGTTGTACTAGTACTTTGTTCTTCAGTTTTCTACTCAAGGCATCTGGTACTGTATTGACCTTGCCACTGATACTATATTGACCTTGCCAGGATGGTACTGCAAGTCTATGTCGTAGTCTGCCATCAATTCAAGCCACCGTCTTTGCCTCATGTTCAGTTCTTTCTGCATGAAAATATAATTAAGACTCTTGTGATCAGTATAGATCAATACTTTGTCCCCTAGAAGATAATGCCTCCAGATCTTAAATGTGAATATTACCGCCGCCAGCTCTAAATCAGGAGTTGGGTAATTTCTCTCATGTGATTTCAATTGCCTGGATGCATAAGTTATGACATGATCATGTTGCATCAATACACATTCTAGACCCTTTTCGGATGCATCACTATACATAATCATCTCTCTTGTTCCTGAGGGAGTCTTCAGGATTGGAGCTGTAATTAGTCTTTTCTTTAATTGTTCAAATGGTGCAGTACATTCCTCAATCCATATATACTTTCTCCTTTTCTGTTGAGCTTTGTTAACAGGGCTGCAATCTTAGAGAAATCTTGGAAAAATCTCCTGTAATATCTGGCTAATCTAATAAAGCTCTTAATTTCTATTATTATCCTTGGAAACGACCAGTCCTTTACTGCCTGAATTTTGCTAGGGTCAACTGAAATTCCTTCTTTCAAAACCATACGACCCAAGAAAACTATACAGTCTAACCAGAACTCACACTTGCTCCGCTTAGCATGAAGTCGTTCTTGCTAGATAGTCTGCAATACTATCCTCAAGTGTTCTGCATGCTTTCTGTCGCTCTTGGAATATATCAAAATATCCTCGATGAATACAATGACAAACTGATCCAAATATGGCGAGAAAACTCGGTTCATCAAATCCATAAAGATTGTTAGGGCATTGGTCACTCCGAAAGGCATAACTAAAAACTCGTAATGACCATAGTGAGTTCTAAATGCTGTCTTCTGAATATCCTTTTCTTAACCTTTAGCTGATGGTAACCCGATTATAAATCCAATTTAGAAAATACTTGGGCTCCATGAAATTGATCAAAAATATCATCAATTCTTGTTAAGGGATACTTATTCTTGATGGTAAGTTTGTTTAATTCCCTATAGTCTATACACAATCACTTACCACCATCTTTCTTGTTGTCTAATAGCACTGGAGCTCCCCATGATGAACTACTCGGTCTAATCAATCCCTTGTCGGAATATTCCGGTAGCTGTTTCTTTAGCATCTCTAACTCCTTAGGTGTCATTCTGTATGGAGTTTTAGATATTAGAACTGTACCCGGAATGGTATCAATGGAGAACTTAACCACTCTGTCTGGTGGGAGTCCTGAGATCTCTTCAAACACTTCTGGAAACTCATTCCAAACCGGTACTCCCTTCTTCTGACTCTCAGCAGTAGTCATTTGTGTTTTTCTCTTGGCAGACTTATGTTCTCCTCAAATTAGAATTCAGGCTGATGTGATATTCTGAAAATAACTTTTTTGTTCCGACAATTAATAACTGCATAGTAGTTGCTGAGCTAAGTCATGCCTAAGATCACATCATACCCTCTAGTATCTAGCACGAGCATACCTACTGCTAATGTCCTGCTACATAGTTCTACTGTGCAATCCATACAAATTTTATTGGAGATGACTACCCTATTTTCGGTACTAATCTCCCACTGGCGGTCTAAAATTTAACAGGTATAGAATGCAAAGTAGTAAAAATGTCTGATATGTAATAATGAGAAGCGCCAAAATCAAAGAGGGCTAGAACAGGTTTAGAGTATACTGTGATCTTACCTGTTATTCTCGAAAGTTTCAGCCTCTTCCGCTGTCAAGTTGTGAGCTTGTCCCCTTCTGCGACCTGCTGCAGTCCTGACTCCCTTTGGACTGGGTGGATAACCTACTGTCGTAGAGGGAGAGGGGCCCTCCTAACCATTGGTCATGGGTTCCTCTATCCAACCGGTACTGGAGGTGCTGGCAAAAACTGGTTTATTACCCCTGTTATTTTATGGGGACAACCTTCTGTTGTGTGGTCCCTGGAACCCATGCTAGGCATAAGCCATTTTCCCAACGGCAATCCTATTGAGTGTGATAGACCTTCTGGCAATAACTACATATGGGAAGTGGTCGAGTTATCTGATTGAAATGGTCATCTAATCATTGGGACTTTTGCAGCTCTGACTGGACCTCCTCTACCCAGCTGTTGAAATAGCCTCTTCATGGCCTAATTCCTCATCTGATTATGACTCTTCTTCTCCAGTCCTCGCTCACCCTCCCGAGCTATAGTGAAGATTTGGGAATATGTTTTCAGCTGTTGGAAATCAAGAGGACTTGAATATCCATTTGTAAGCCCTGCTGAAATCTACTTGCCCGCTTCTCTTCATTGGTCATCATATATGGGGGCAAAACGGCTAAGCCTTAGAAACTCAGCGGCGTACTCATCCACAAATCGATTCTATTGCTGAAGTTGGATGAACTATTCTTCCATCTCCTTCTGAGCTATGATAGGTTGATCGGGGGAAAACCGCGCACAAAAGTGTATGTTTTGAAATTGATATTTAAAGTGTGTGTGCTTTGGCTTCCTTGATACTTCCGTTATAGCATAGAGGCTAAAACGAGTCGAATCCATAAGGACGAGAGGTGATAGAAGCTTTACCGCTTAATTCACGTGTATGTTAAAAGTTCTTCAAAGTTTGAAAGAATGAAAAGAAAAGAAAACAAAGAATGAAAAGAGAAGTACGGTGAAACACAAAGAAGTGAGAAACATAGAAAAGAATATGTTTGTGATTTTTAGAATATTTCTAAACAAGGTGAAAAAGAAAGAAAACTCAAGTCTACTAACTACTAATGACTCCACCAACACGCTAACTGTGGGATCACCTAGAGGGGGGTGAATAGGTGATGGCTAATCTAATGGTCACTCAATGCCAAATAATGTGGAAGTAAAACTATTATGATCTAAATAAACTATTTAAACTAAACACCACGTATAACACAAGAGTGTAGCCGAATTCCCCGTGAAGGGCTCTGGACTAACTCCTCTAGATTCTCTTAGATAAGGGTTGAGGTGCCGCGTTGGCTCTCTTGGTTAAATACAAGTGTTAGCAAACAAACCCAAGCATGTATATCACTAAAGCACAATATGAATATCAAGCATGTAGGATAAGCACAATAATAGCATGCAAGATATAAACAAGAGACAAAGAGAGAGAGAGTGAGCAATCGCAAACACAAGGGATTTGTTTTGAGGTTCGAGCACACTTGCTCTACATCCCCGCCTTCGACACACGAAGGATTTCCACTATAATCGATCCCACCGGATCACTCGGTGCCGCAACACCTACAAGCTCTCGGACTCCCTAGTCCGTACACACCGCAAGCCCACCGGCTCGCCGAGGCCGCACCTCAAACAACAAGTTCGCACCCGAACTCAAAACACTGAGTCCCCACTAGGACCCGAAACAATGCGAACACACACGTCCGCCTCCTCAAAGTACAAAGTAGAACTTTGGTGATCACAACACTTGATCACCTATAATCCTCTCACAACAAACTCCTATAGGGTAGATATAGCAATGGATAGCTCAAGTGTTGTGTGAGAAAACAAGGATGAGAATGGTGGAGGAAAACTCAAGAAATCTCTTTTTAAACACTCTTGATAAACTCTCCTTTTAATTAGAAGTATTGGCTCTAAATTTTGTGGAGAAAAACCTCTTAAAAGAATAGGAAAAACTGGCTTAAAAACTCTCCAAAAATCTTAATCAAAACAGCCCCCGAATGCCTCAATTTATAGAGCTGGAAAAACTAGCCGTTGGAGGCCTTACAGAACTATCGGTAGACCGCCCGATCGACCGGCGAACGGTCATATTTCAGACCGTTGTGCCATCGGTCGACCGGTCGGTCGACCGAGGCCAGGATACAGAGAGCAAACCTCTCTGTCCGGTCAACCGGTCGGTCGACCGGGCCTTTCCAGAGAGCAGAGCTCTCTGGACGGTCGACCGGGTCGGTCGACCGGCCCTCCTGCCAGAACTGGCGTGCACGTCTGTACACGTCGGTCGACCGTGACGGTCGACCGACTTCAAACTGCGGTCGACCGTCCCGGTCGACCGGCTGAAGCTAGGAAACATAGTTAAGGGATTAAAAACTAGGTCTTTTTGGCTAAAGTAAAATCCCATAAAAATACCGAAAAATCTACAAAAATAGTTTTACCAATATACTTTGATAAACAAATATGCTTGCACAAAATCAAGACATGTTACAAATAATTTGGACTATTTTTGTAACTTGGAAATATTGGTTCAAAATGAAAACTGTATTTTTTCAAACTTGATTTTTCTAAACTTATTTTTCCAAAACTTCACCAAATACAAAAACAAGATATTTAAACAACTTTGAAGCATAGTGTGTATGGATATGATCCACTACACAAACATGGTGAAATATCTATGTTTTTGACATTAAGCTTTAAACTTGATTTTAGTTAAAACATGTATATAAGAAATACTAAAAACCAAAATGATATTTTGTAAAATAGAAAATCTTTTGTAAACACAAAACTATCAAGAGCGTGTGTGTATATGTACTTGAGCAATCCACCAACTATTCTATCCTTTACATTTTAACTAAAAACAAAATCTTCTAAAAACAAACCTAGACTCAAGTCTTCATCTTCTTGAAGTCTTCACTTGAAGTCTCTCATCTTCTTGACTTGGTCCAAACACGATCCATAGAGCTAGACTCCTCTTGAGTACTTGATGTGGTCTTGATGCACAAGCTCTTGAATCAAACCGTGCTAGCTCCAAAACTTGACTTTAAATCCTTTGTTGAAGCTATGCACCTACTAAGATCTTGATCATAAATCTGTCACTAATTAAACACAAGATCATTAGTACTATAACTACATGAGTTGATCATCATCAAAACTAGAGTGATGGGCCATCGGGCCAACAATCTCCCCCTTTTTGATGATGACAAAACTCATGAAGTTATATATGCATGGATTAAAGTAAACTCCAAAGAAGCTCCCCTTAACTCATGCATAATAAATAAACAAATAAATATGCAATGTATGCTCATAAACATGTATGCAAATGAAGGAGTAAACGTGCTAATCAAGCATAAAACAAAATCACAAAATCTTTTTCTCCTATTTGCAAAACAAAACATATATGCATAAACACAAATACTACTCCCCCTTAAGCAAGAAAAACAAATACTTCTCCCACTTAAGCAAGGAAAACATGCATATATCTCAAATACTTCTCCCCCTTTTGTCAATCATCAACAAAGGGGTTAAAGTAAAAACAAAATCAGCAAATTTTTCTCCCCCTTTTTGTCATAAACAAAGAGACCAACAAGGGGTGTAAACAAATAAGTCAATAAAAGGTTATATGTGATATATATTCATGAAGAGGAAGACGGTAAAGTAACTTCCCTACACATATACATTACATGAAAGAGGGATGACAAGCCCTAATTCACATAACGTATAATATGTAATGCATAAGAGGAGATGTGAAGCTCCTCCTACACATGTGTATCACATAAAGAAGAGTTGTCAAGCTCCTCAATATACAATACACTCAACATGAATCTATATATAGAAGAGATGTTAAGCTCTCCTTGCATATAGGCAATACAACTCAAAAATTTGAATTTTTCTTATAAAACAAAATTTTGAATTTTCTCAATAAACAAATCTTGAGAATTTTTCTTAAAATTTTTATTTTCTTATCATAAACAACTTTGTGCTTTAAACATGTAAAACAATTTTAACTCAAGCACAAAACAACTCATATATATTTATGAAAAAATGAGTATACTAAATGAAATTGATACATACATATATGAGTGTATACGAAAATAGAGTCAAATTGATACCAAATCAAATGATTCAATGATACCAATTGAAACAATAATAGGATCATGTGTATAACTCATAAAACATTGAAGAATAAATAACTAGTTAAATTAATTTTTTTTTGAAAAACTAGTTAAAGATCCTTCAAAAACATGAAACAAAATCATATGTATTTCATGAATCATACCAATTACACAAGAATTAACACTCGAAATCATTAAAGCTCAAAAAGGTGTTCATGAAACAAAGTCATGACAAACAAATAGAGTGTGAGTGTTCAAAATCATGTAACTAGCATTTTCATAAAAATAGTCAATGAAGCTCAAAATGATCAAACAAATTATTCATTTTATTTTATCAAACAAAACATGAAGATTTATTTTTCATTAAAACAAAATAAACTTCTAGGTATATGTATGATTTATCTAAATCTAACAATATGCATACATATCCCAAACATAAAAGAGTCTATAATATATCTTGCATGAAGGCAAATGACTCAAGGGGTATACATGTATATTTATTAGATTTGAATAAAAAATTGCATATACATGAAGTAAAACCATGAAAATTGGCAAAACAAGTGTAAATGAGGAAATCATCAAAACTAGGATATACATGTACATATAGTAGGTACAAATGAGCATGAAGTGCAAACATATATGAATCAATTTGTTGCTCACTACTTGTACATGTATAAATCCAAGTTTTAATAAAAACTACATTTAAACTAGTATTTACGATATGAAGCACAAAACAAATAAAAACATGAACATGCTAAATTATATTATCAAATGAAAAGCATGTAAAATAAACTAGGAGTTTAGAGATAGTTACCAAACCAAAGAAACTAAGCTCTAATCTCCAAACATGGTGGCCTTCCACCGAAATTCCTTGATAGCGATGCATCTATATATGTGTCCATCAAGACCATGTGCATCCACCATCAAGGCACCATCTCTCTCACGTCGTGTGAGAGCCCTCACCTACATCAAAAACACAAGGTGAGGGTTTTGGTACCCATTTTTTCTTGGGTCCTTGGGGGTTAGCATTGTAAGGCACGCAAACATTTTTATTTTTAGCAAAATTAATATGATGCATCTTATCAAACAAAATTTTGCTAAATGGCCTTTGTGACCACAATGTGTACACTTGTACACCTTAGGATGCTTATGTGCATGTGTATGATCGTGGCGTGCAACATAAGCATATGCATGATGATGTGCATGAGAATGTGGAGCTTGTTTCTTTGAAAACATAGACTCCAATCTAGAGTGATTAAATGCACATGAACTCAAAGTTGAGCTCAAACAATCCATTTTATTTTTTAAAATATTTATCTCATTTGTGGTGGCATGTAAAGCATGATGAGATATAAACAAGAGACAAAGAGAGAGAGTGTGAGCAATCGCAAACACAAGGGATTTGTTTCGAGGTTCGAGCACACTTGCTCTACATCCCCGCCTTCGACACACGAAGGATTTCCACTATAATCGATCCCACCGGATCACTCGGTGCCGCAACACCTATAAGCTCTCGGACTCCCTAGTCCGTACACACCGCAAGCCCACGGCTCGCCGAGGCCGCACCGCAAACAACAAGTTCGCACCCGAACTCAAAACACTGAGTCCCCACTAGGACCCGAAACAATGCGAACACACACGTCCGCCTCCTCAAAGTACAAAGTAGAACTTTGGTGATTACAACACTTGAACACCTAAAATCCTCTCACAACAAACTCCCTATAGGGTAGATATAGCAATGGATAGCTCAAGTGTTGTGTGAGAAAATAAGGATGAGAATGGTGGAGGAAAACTTAAGAAATCTCTTTTTAAACACTCTTGATAAACTCTCCTTTTAATTGGAAGTATTGGCTCTAAATTTTGTGGAGAAAAACCTCTTAAAAGAATAAAAAACTGGCTTAAAAACTCTCCAAAAATCTTAATCAAAACAGCCCCCAAATGCCCCAATTTATAGCGCTGGAAAAACTAGCCGTTGGAGGCCTGACAGAACTGTCGGTCGACCGCCCGGTCGACCGGCCAACGGTCATATTTCAGACCGTTGTGCCATTAGTCGACCGGTCGGTCGACCGAGGCCAGGATATAGAGAGCAAACCTCTCTGTCCGGTCGACCGGTCGGTCGACCGGGGCCTTTCCAGAGAGCAGAGCTCTCTGGACGATCGACCGGTCGGTCGATCGGCCCTCCTGCCAGAACTGGCGTGCACGTCTGTGCACGTCGGTCGACCGTGACGGTCGGCCGACTTCAAGCTGCGGTCGACCGTCCCGGTCGACCGGCTGAAGCCAGAAAACATAGTTAAGGGATTAAAAACTAGGTCTTTTTGGCTGAAGTAAAATCCCATAAAAATACTGAAAAATCTACAAAAATAGTTTACCAATATACTTTGATAAACAAACATGCTTGCACAAAATCAAGACATGTTACAAATAATTTGGACTATTTTTGTAACTTGAAAATATTGGTTCAAAATGAAAACTGTATTTTTCCAAACTTGATTTTTCTAAACTTGTTTTCCAAAACTTCACCAAATACAAAAACAAGATATTTAAACAACTTTGAAGCATAGTGTGTATGGATATGATCCACTACACAAACATGGTGAAATATCTATGTTTTTGACATTAAGCTTTAAACTTGGTTTGGTTAAAACATGTATATAAGAAATACCAAAAACCAAAATGATATTTTTGTAAAATAAAAAATCTTTTGTAAACACAAACTATCAAGAGTGTGTGTGTATATGTACTTGAGCAATCCACCAACTATTCTATCCTTTACATTTTAACTAAAAATAAAATCTTCTAAAACAACCTAGACTCAAGTCTTCATCTTCTTGAAGTCTTCACTTGAAGTCTTCTCATCTTCTTGACTTAGTCCAAATACGATCCATAGAGCTAGACTCCTCTTGAGTACTTGATGTGGTCTTAATGCACAAGCTCTTGAATCAAACCGTGCTAGCTCCAAAACATGACTTTAAATCCTTTGTTGAAGCTATGCACCTACTAAGATCTTGATCATAAATCTGTCACTAATTAAACACAAGATCATTAGTACTATAACTACATGAGTTGATCATCATCAAAACTAGAGTGATGGGCCATCGGGCCAACACTAACCTCTTAATGATAGTTCTCTCACATGTATCATTGGCCATCACTAGTCTTGGTTCAAGAGCTTTACAAAGCATGACCCATATGTAACTCATCACATCCAAACTCAACAATAAAGTGCAAGCTATACATAAACCATCAAAACTAAAAGTAAGCATGGAGTAAAATAATGTTAGCTTGTTAGAGAGTTAGGAAGTTAGAGTGTTAGATCCATTATCATGAGCCATCAATGGCTCTTACAAGAGCAAGGTCAAATTGAGGCTATTAGATTCATGTGGATTATCAAATAAGAAGTTAGACTAATTGGTGGTTAGCAGTTAGATACCATGAGAGAAAAGATTAGCTAAACATATAAAAGGAAGTAGAGAGAAAAAAAAGAGAGGTAAAGAGAGAACGTTTTATAGCTTGTCACTTTCTATTATAAGCACTCTTACATTCCACTCATGTATAACTCTCTCCCCTAATACAAGATCTAAAAAAATGAAAAATACAAAGAGAAAGAAGAAAGAACTAAACTACACTACCCTAAACTACAAAATAGAAAATGAGAACTACCCTAAACCTTGCATATCCTCTGCTCTGGAACCCCAAGGGGTATTTATAGGCACCAGGGGAACGGGGGCTAGGGGACAACCCCTGACCCGAAGCCAGGTCGCGACCGTACGGCCGCGGAAACGCGGCGGCCATACTAGGGCCGCGCGTGCGACGCTTCGAGCCGTGCACGGTCCCATCTGTTCCCTGTCAGCTTCTGCTCCCGGTTTCTGGTTTTAGGCCCCTGATTTTGACGAATCAGCTCTTCTAGATCAATAGTTATGATATAGGCTTTTAATCACTAATTAAATGGTGATTTAGGGTCTTCTTCTTCATTGCACACCATGGACCTAGAATCAAGCAAGTAAAACTTTATTAGTAGAATTTTATACCAAATAAATATGCGGATGTGATAAAAATTATGCAAAATTAGAGACTAATCACACCCCCACACTTAACTTTTTGCTCGTCCCGAGTAAAACAAAAATAAGAAAATTATTACACGACTTTCGCAGGTGATGCGATTGCACTGAACATGTGCAACAAGCCGTTAAACCTCTAGGTTTCCCTAGAGGAGGAGTTTTGTCTCCTGAGGGTTTTCAGCGGATTACATCAACAAAATTCATAAAGAAAGAAATCAAATGTTAGTATTTTTGAAAGCGCATTTTTGAAATAGAGAAAAATTTTGAAGTATTTTGCAAAAATATAAGTGACCCAAGGTCAGAGGTTAACCAGAAATTGTTCTTCTTAAACTAAGTCAAAATACAAAAAATCTTGTTATAAATTAAATGTAAGAATTTAAAATTGAATTGATTCTTTCACCTTTCATAAAACTCTTAGAAAAATATGCACTTTGTGGATTGTGAAGATTTTTGGGATATTAACTCAAACTTTCATGCCATTTATTAATATATTTTTTTCTTCCCTTAATTTTCTTAGGCTTTCTTATTTACCCGGGTAGCGAGCCTTTAGCTAATGACTCCCAAACCAGATGATCTTAAGGTACTAGATGAGAAAACATCTCTCGGACTAAGGACTCGAGTAAACAAGGCCACAAAATTGGAGGGGATTATTTTAATTTTTGCTCACCGTTTTAGGTATGAATAATCATGCTTCCTGAGCCATAATTACCCAACTCCAATAAGTGATTTTTATTATCATAATTTTTTCTTTTTTATATATATATATATTTATGGCAATTTCAGTCTTTGTTTCAATCCCAAAAATTATGTAAGTGTGGAATGCATTAATCTAAGGCAAAAAATTCAAGATCAAATTATCTTTTCAATCTTACTTTCTTATCCTAAATTTAAACAAGATTTATTATTTGATTTGATTTAAAATTTCATAATTTTAGGTCTTCCTCATTCCTAAGATAATCTTAATTTTCTTAAAAATAAATCAAAACTATTTATCTTGTTTCAAAAAGTTTTGTAAAAGAAAAGAAAAGAGTTTTATATAAAAGATTTTTTAATTAAAAAGAAGTAAAAAAGAAAGAAAATGTAAAACTAACTACATTAGTAAACCTCCCCCACACTTATCTCATGCATTGTCCTCAATGCATCATGAATGTGTACATACATGAAGTAAATGGGAAGGGAAGAAAAATTACCTCATGGTGGTGGCTTCGGTGGTGGTCTGATTGGGCCAAGCGTTGCTATCCAATCAGGATAATGTAGATCTTGAAGGAACCCACCAATGACCTCTCTAATATGACCCAATAAAAGAATGATTGAATGAATGGTCTTATTTAAATATTTATCCTCATCTAATTTTCAATTTTCAAAAATAATTACTGAGTCATTTTCTTCAACATCCTTGTCCAACAATGAAGTGTGTTTTGAAAGATGAGTGATTTGGACTCAAATGGAGTAGGAGTAAAAACCAATACCGACTCAGGAATTTGTCTCAGATCCAGTCGAGAGTAATTAATGAGAGTCGAAATTGGTTCAAAAATAGGGTCCAAACTAAAGAATTGATGTTCACACACTTTCTCCATTAATGAAGTGTGATCATAAGATATTGGTGGTTCAATTTCACAGTGTACTGGTACAGGAATCAATGTTGACTCTGGAATAGAGAAAAAAATATGGTAAAGATACCAGAGTCATTATTGAATCAAAAAGTGAAATGGGGTTCCCAACTAGAGGTTCAGAATCACATTCAGGTTCGATTTCAATTTCAGGAAAGGGATAACTTGCCAGAATGTCCAGGCGACTTTCATAACTTGGAGTTTGGTCAAGTTCAAATGTGTGTTCTGAAATTGAATCTGGATTCCCAAAAGACATGATTCATGGGTCCAATCAGTAGAATTAGGGATATAAGGATCGGTCAAAGGTTGACAAGAAAGATTTTCCTCGCTCTCACTGATCAATTCGCTCATAAGTGAATCTAACCTACTGATAGGCTGTGTAACAGAACTTGGATTTGAAATCATGTCTTCCATACTCTTTGCAATTAGTTCTTCTTAAAAAGGTGAGTATGGAAGTTCATTTTGGAAATTGTGGTGAAATTGTAAGTCCGTCAGATATTGCTCGGACTCACGCAAAGGTTCCAAACTCAAGTTTAGTATTGATGGTTGTTCATTTTGAATTGGTGAGACTGGAAAAGATGAGTAGGACTCTTGAAAATTTGGTTGAGATGATGAGTCCAACATATTTTGAATTCTATACAAAAGACTTCCAAACGCTTTTCTAGCTCAAATTCTTCTTCAATTGGTTGCTCTAGAAAAGGGGTATATGGAGTTTGATGTGAGCAGGATTGTGAATAGAGCAAATTTTAAATTTGTTGTAGGGACTCTTCCATACTCCTTTCCAAATCAGATTTTTCTTCGGTTGGTGAAACAGGAAAAGGAGTATATGAACCAAAATTGAGGAGTGAACTTTGTGAAAATTGTGGATAAGGCGGTTGAAAATTTGACTCGGGGGAAGTGAATCCCCATTGACTCTGTGAAGAGTTGAAATTATTTTGAAAATTATAGTCATAAGATTGGGGGTACGGGTAATATTGAGTCGGATAATCCCAACTCGGCATATATAGTTGGTTCATGTTGTATATAGTGGGGTTGGAGTTATCCGAGTCAAATGAGGTCGAGGTGAAATATGGATTCAAATTATGAATGAAAGAATTATTGTTGTTAAAACCCATATCATAATTTACAAAAAAGAAAAACAAATAAACAAATAAAAAAAAAAAGAAAATAAGCTTATGCTAGGGTTAACTTAGACCTAGACGACTCCTAACTGGTTAGACTGTCCACGTGGGGTATATTGTCGGAATCTGACCATGAGTTAATCGGCCAGGTGGGGCAAGATCAGTGGAAGGTATCCGTGCCGGAACTACGGGCCTAATTATGTCAAACCACTATTCTTTGAGGTTTCGCCTCTCAATCCCTAACCTTAGACACCGATTTGACAAGAGTCAACTTCTAACAACTTCCCCTTTAGGTCAATCTCTTAAATGCGTCCGAGATGTCCCTAGGGGCCAACGTCTAGCAAATTTTATTTAGGCTTGAGTTGTGTGAGTGGGAGGTGATTTTTTAGGTTAAGAGAGGTAATAACTTCCCCACCTTATGTGTTTGGGTTTTGCCCTTAAGTTCAATTCGTGCAAGTGTGCAATATAGATAAGAATGAATAAAAAAGCGAGTAAATCACTGAAGTGTTTGTCCTATGCTATATGCAATGCCATATGTACACCTCCGATCAATATCACAACAACACAAGAATAAAATACAGTATATTGGAATGAATTGACACGTGCCTAGATGCAAATGTCTAAACAGTTTTAAAGCATCAAATCTTCGTATTTTAATTCTTAAAATTATTTACAGTGTACAGGTAATATAAAAAATTAGCAGCAGAGTATATGAATGTACAAGAATTTACCCAACCACACAAGAGAAAGTGTGGACTTCTGCAATACTAAAAATTTAACCTGCACACCAAAAACAAAGAAGAAAAGTTAACAAAAATGTGAAATCAAACCGTTCCCGTCCCCGGCAATGATGCCAAAATTTGATCGGGGGAAAACCGCGCACAAAAAGTGTATGTTTTAAAATTGATATTTAAAGTGTGTGTGCTTTGGCTCCCTGATACTTCCATTATAGCATAGAGGCTAAAACGAGTCGAATCCATAAGGACGGGAGGCGATAGAAGATTTACCGGTTGATTCACGTGTGTGTTAAAAGTTCTTCAAAGTTTAAAAGAATGAAAAGAAAAGAAAACAAAGAATGAAAATAGAAGTACGATGAAACACAAAGAAGTAGGAAATATAGAAAAGAATATGTTTGTGGTTTTTGGAATATTTCTAAACAAAGTGAAAAAAAAAAAAGAAACTCACGGCTACTAACTACTAATGACTCCACCAACCACCTAACCTCTTAGTGATAGTTGCCTCACATGTATCATTGGCCATCACTAGTTCTTGGTTCAAGAGCTTTATAAAGTATGGCCCATATGTAACTCATCACATCTAAACTCAACAAACAAGTGTAAGCTACACATAAACCATCAAAACTAAAAGTAAGCATGGAGTAAAGTAATGTCAGCTTATTAGAGAGTTAGGAAGTTAGAGTGTTAAATCCATCATCATGAGTCATCAATGGCTCTTGCAAGAGCAAGACCAAATCGAGGCTATTAGATTCATGTGGATTATCAAATAAGAAGTTAGACTGTTGGTGGTTAGTAGTTAGTTACCATGAGAGAAAAGATTAGCTAAACATGTATAGGAAGTAGAGAGAAAACAAAGAGAGGTAAAAAGAGAACCTTTCATAACTTGTCACCTTCTATTACAAACACTCTTGCATTTCACTCATGTATAACTCTCTCCCCTAATACAAGATCTAAAAGAAATGAAAAATACAAAGAGGAAGAAGAAAGAACTAAACTAAACTACCCTAAACTACAAAATAGAAAATGAGAACTACCCTAAACCTTGCATATCCTCTGCTCGGGAACCCCAAGGGGTATTTATAGGCACAAGGGGAACGGGGGCCAGGGGACAACCCCTGGCCCGAAGCTAGGCGCAAGCCGCGGCCATATTAAGGCCGCGCGCGCGGCGCTTCGAGCCGCGTGCGGTCCCGTCTGTCCCCTGTCAGCTTCTGCTCCCGGTTTCTGTTTTTGGGCCCCTGGTTTTGACGAATCAGCTCTTCTAAGTCAATGGCTATAATATAGTTTTTTAATCACCAATTAAATGATGATTTAAGGTCTTCTTCTTCATTGCACACCATGGACCTAGAATCAAGCAAGCAAAGCTTTATTAGCGGAATTTTATACCAAATAAATATGCGGATGTGATAAAAATTATGCAAAATTAGCGACTAATCAATAGGGAAGATTCTATCATAATAGATCTTAGAGAACTGGTCCCAAGTGATGGGTTTATCCAGTCTCGCTTCTTCAGCTAGCCACCAGGTTTTGGCTATCCTTCAGTTGAATCTTGGCGACCTCTACCTGATTTTCCCTTGGACCTGTGCTGCCTTCAAAAGATCAGTGATGTCGATCAGCCATTTCTCGGCATCTAGTGGTCTCTCTTTCCCTGTGAATATTGCTTGGCTGCAACCGCCTAAAGTCTGATACATTGTCCGACCTTTGTACTTTAGGAGCTGCTATCAATCCTTGTCGAAGGAGTTCTTCTGCTTCTGTTGATTCTTTATCATATTATGGATAACCCTCAGAATATCTCCATTCTCTCCTATGGGTCCATTCTTTGATTGTCCAGGGCCGTTACGACCCGTCCTTCTATCCATATCTATGTTAGTATAAGATGACTGGAAACTGGAAAGCAAAAAGATAGATGGATTTTAGGAATCAAGGGAAGGAGTATCAGAAAGAAATAGATAACTTTGTACATTGTAGTTGGATTATTAACCGAGACTCATGTATCCAAATGCAAATTAATATCCTATTAATTTGCTATTTGGTTGTACTGTAGGTGTGAGAGTCTGGGCTCTGATACCAACCTGTAACGCCCCGCCCTGATGGATATGGAAATGCTACTGTGAGAATGCAGGACAGAAATATCCTCACATATATACGTTAAGTATCAACACAGACCAGAATCAGAGAATGAAAGTATGTAGCGTATATACATTCCAACATATAAAGTACAACTTACAAAGTTATCACAGAGCGTGATATAATATTACAAGTATATTACATCACGGCCAGGTACAAAAGTAAGATTTACAATATGTACAATACCAAAGATGCTCACGAGCTGAGGGGGAATCCCGCGAGCTGGTAGGAAGAGTCAGGAACAGAAGAAGCTGGGACTAGTCAGCCTGCTATGAGAGATAAGCTTGATCTTCAGCGGAGGGTTCTACTTCAATTCAAGCTTCAGAACCTGAACATGCAAATCCAATGGAGTCAGAAACTCCCCAAAGAATGTTCAGGTGAATACCAAGTGACGTGTAGAGATAACTACATGTGTATTGAATAAGTACATGTGTATTGATAAATCCAAATCAGTAAGCATGCATCAAAAAGTTGTGATGAGTATACAGGAATAATAAGCATGCGATGAAGGCATAGACTGATGAAAGCGATTAAACCTGAATAAATCTTTTATTACCATTTTTAATATTTATTCTTATTACTCATCCTACCCATATGTCTAGGTATGTGTAATAGAGTCCCAGCACACATATATCCACATCTGAGTAAAACAAGGTTGTTATTGGAAACCAACGAGGGTATTAACGAATAATGTTTACAGTGGGTCCCGTACATGCCCGGGACACGGTCCAGGGTGTTCCATTGCTGGTGCATGGAACTTGCCGCTAGGCCTACAGAAGGGTCTTAAAGGATGCCCTTATTAAGATGGTACCAAGAAGGACGGAGCCACGCTCCCCTCGGTCACCTGAAGGCCCTCAGGTCGAACTGAAAGTTTTAGTTGCACAATATACCTAATACCACTGTAAACACAAAATATATTGATATCCGCAAGTTTCCCCCGACCCGGTGTAAGTTGTTCTTTTTATGATTTATTAGGTAATTATCAGATTTCAAGAATGTGCAGGTGCATGTCAGGAATATCATGTATACATAAGTACTATCAGGAGATCAACTTAACATTCCTGTGAGTGATAATTACAAGTTAGATATACATATTGAATGGCAGGTGATAGTAATTAGGTGTCAAGTGGTAACATGCTAGAGGTCAGGTGTCAGCATGGCAAGTAGTAGCAGATATTAACTGTTAATACAGCTAACTAGCAAACAAATGGACATCCAAGTGAAGCTAAGCAGTGTTGAAGGCATGGACAGCGAATAATGTTTAATCACTAAAGCGCTTGGCGGAGCGACCGGAATGGCTTGACTTAAAAGCGAGTTTAAAATTCGCAGAGTCTCACCTAAGCGAGTCTAGCGATAAAACACTGAGCACTAAGCATGCCAAACAGGCAGAGCATAAGAGACCTGATGGTCTAAGCACACTCCTCTTTCGAGGAAGTGGGTGAGAAAGCCCAGAGGTTAAAGTACGCTCGGGGTCTAAGCGTACTCTCGGTAACTACCACAAAACCTATAAGGGTTCAAGCCTAAAACCATTGGGTAGGTAGGATGGGAGTGGATAGAAACTCAAAGTTAGTACAAAGGTACCTGCCATGAGATGTTAGTATCACAAACAAGCATACATATAAATGTGAGACTATCTAGGCTACCATGGAGTACTGAAGCCTGAAGGCTGAGTAGAGAGCCCGGGACCAAATTACGCTAGGGCTCTAAGCGCACTCTCGGTAGCTACCACGAAATCCATAAGGGTGCAGGTCTAAAACCAATTGGGTAGTTAGCCCGAAAGTGGGCAGAAAACCAGAGTCAATACAAAGGTACCTACACGAGATGTTCTGCACTATTATAAGCATTATAGTATATCAATCCGGTACAAGTCAAGACATGTCCACAGAATACACCATGTACAATCACACGGACTGATACTAATACAAAATAATTCCAATTCTAATACAAATTCAATTTTGCGAGAAAAGTCACTCACCTAAAACACCATTTTTAAAGCTTTGCGTGTTCGAATTCCTGAGCGAGGAAAAACACGAAGCGAGAGAAGGAGAGGGGGCTTGGCCCTATGGTGGCCGCCGGCCCTAGGAGTGGTGCACCACCCCATGGTGGTGGCCTGTGTAGTGTCCAACCATGATGAGAGAGAGGGGAGGGTGAAGATGATGGTGTTGGAATAGGTGGTGGTAGTAATTTGGTGGAGTTAGATTTTTTTAGAGGAGAATGAAAAGGAAATTGAAGAAGGTGAAGATGATGGTGATGTTGAAGGTTGAAATAGGGGTGATGGAGGTGGTGTTGTGATGGTGAGAGTGGATATGGTGGTGGTGTAGAAGAATAAAAGAGATGGTGATGAAGATGAAAGATTTGTAGTGGTGGTGATGAAGTTTGTTGAAGGTGGTGAAGTTGTCGCCGGAGTAGTCGCCGGAGTGGTTGTCGGGATGTTACCGGAGAAGAGAGGCTCAGCCCCTAGCCAAGGTTGGTGGCCGGTCTAAGAGGGGATGGTGGGGGTGGTGGTTTTGTGGAGGGTTTTAGTGGTGGTGATAGTTTTGGAGAATGTAAAGGAGATGGTGAAAGTTTTGATAGAGTTTTTTGAGTTTGTGGTGGATTAAATGGAGATAGAGGAGGAAGAAGATGATGGTAGGGAGTTGGAGAAGTTGTAGTAGTTGTGGTTGCTGTGGAGATGAAGGAAGAGTCGGTGGTGATTAGGATTTTGATGGAGAAAATGAAAAGGGAAGAAGAAGAAAAAGGTTTTGTATTTGTAATTGGAGTTAAAGGATAAAATAGGAAGTAGGGTGAGGATTTTTTTGTAAAATGGAGAGGGGTAAGGTGGCATTGGTCGGCCATGGTGATGGGAGAGGAGAGTTAAGTGGTTTGGGATATTTTGGAGGAGATATTTTGGTGGAAAGATGTAAAATGAAATGGAAAAATGGAGAATGTTTTAGAATATGGTGGAAGGAAAAGGAAGGAAAGAAAAAGGAAAAAGAAAAGAAAAGGAAAAAAGGAAAATATTTGATTCGAAGAAGAAGTGGAAAATAATTAGAGTGGCGGATTCCCCAGATTCGGTGCGGAAAACTTTCGGAAAAATTCTAAAATCGTCCGAAAATCAAGTATCTCAGAACGACCCATAAAAATTCTCAAAAATTAAGTATATTATTTAAGAATCATGGTGAAATACGTTTCAAATTTTTTTTTATGATTTTCAAATTAAAAAATCCTGAAATTGACCGCCAATGTCGGTCGACACCAAATCTTAGGGTGTGAGCATCGGTCGGTTCAATTCGATTTTTGCTAATTTTTGCAAAATCAACGTGGACCGATTGGACTTAGTAACCAAACTGAACCGAACCAAACCGACTCAGTTCGGTTCAGTTTTTCAGTTAGGCCAATATATTTCCATCATTTCTTGTATTTTTTAATCACCATTATATTATTATCCTTTAATATTCTAATCTCAAATATTAATACCCAAATTAGAAATAAGAAGATGACCCTAACCTTAATGTAAAATTAAAATTTTATATTTTAAAATTTTTACAATGCATTTGGGCTCTTATATTAAAGCTCACATAATTATTATTAACTTTTAATGACAATAATGAAAAAGATCTATATGAATATGAATATTATTCTCAATTGTGATAGTGTACTTAACATAGCTTTCACATATTCAACATAAAAAAGATGGTATTGCTAGAAGTAGTGAGATAAGCTTCCACCAGTTTTTATTATGAACTTTATGATTCACTAAATTGAATTTGGGTGGGGTGATATATAGAGTGAAAGATTCGGTTCGGTTCGGTCGGGTTCAAGTTTTGGAACATTAAATTGAAACCCGACCGAACTAGAGCGGTTTGGTTTAGTTCGGGTTCGGATTTCAATTTTTGGTTGGTTATTTCAGTTATAACCGAACTCTGCTCACCACTACCAAATCTGGCTGAAATCTGTTAAATTCTGAAAATCGCAAAAAATATATTAAGATAGTAAATATTATTCTAAGAAAATATGTAAAAGCAGTTTCTTAAAATTTGACTCCATTTGTAAATTTAAAAACCGAGAATAAGCCAGCGGTACCGATTAATCCCTATTTTAGGGTTTTATAAAAATAATTTTGAAATTTTTTTTAAATTTTTAAAAATTCTAATATATTGAAAAACCGTATTTGAAACTGAAATCGGTCAAATCTAATTATCATAGAGGTCAATTCTTGTAGTACTGCTCTACGAGCAAAAATAAATAAGCGAAAATAAGGAAATTTGCTCGAAAAATCGAGATACGTATCTGAGTACGTGTTCCGAAAATGGGGTGTTATAGATTTTTAGACAGTCTACATTGTGTAAGGATTGATTAGTCTTGATATGCTCAATACACACACACATACACACAAGTTCAAAAGTTTTGATTTTAGTTTAACCGTTTTGATTTTTCAAGAATACATTTCATAGTTTTCATGAATAGATAGAATTAAAAAAGTTTACATGATTTATATATATATTGGATCTCATCCATATACATTGAAAATTCATAGTGTTTAGAAAACTTACTTTGATTTATCTAGCTCATGTGCTTTAAGTTTTGTTTTTAACAAAACTTAGTTCTGGATTTAATGTCAAAAACATAGATATATCTTTTATATAGGTATTGGATTATATCCATACACACTATGCTTTAAAATGTGTTTCTATATCTTCTTTTTGTATTTATATTAGTTTTGGAGAAAACGTATTTTCATTTCAAAATCTAAGTTTGGAAAATACGATTTTTGGTTTAAAGCTTAATTTTTAAACCTCAAAAATAGTTCAAATAGCTTGTAATATGTGTTAAATGTTGATCACACATATTTGTATTTAAATATTTATAAGAACTTATTTTTGTGAAATTTTAAGTATTTTATTTGAATTTTTAAGGTATTACAAGTCTTAGATTTCATCTCTAAAAATCTAGTTATGGCGATTGACCGAACCAGGGCTCAGTCAACTGGCGGTCGATCAATGTGCACAAGGACGTGCACCAGACCTACCCTATATAGCCGGTCGATCGTACGATCGACCGACTGGCACTACCCCATTCTCGAGTAGGCCCGGTCGACTAATAGGACAATTTGCGGTCGACCGAGCGGTCGACCGACAAGCTCGAGCGATCAATTTTTGACCATTGGGCGGTCGACCGACAACCTGTTTGGGCAGTTATTGACCCAACGGCTAGTTTCTCCTATGCCCTATATAAAAGGGTCTTGGGTGTTGTTTTCATAAGATTTTTCAAGAGAGTTTCTATCAGTTTTCTAGTACATTCTTGCTCATTTTCTAAAGTATTTTAAAATAAGTTTTTGAGCTTCAATTCTCAATCTTTATTTGTTTTTCAAAGTGCTGAAAAAATCAAAGAAAAAAGTCTTTGAGAAATTTGTTTTGTTCTTTATTTTTCATATCTATCTAGAGTTTTTTCCCAAGTGTTTTCTTTGAGATTTCTTTTCTAAACACTTTGATTTCTCACATTTGAGCCAATCATTAAATCTATTTTTAGGATCATTGTATTGTGAGAAAAATTGTTTGTGATCTTTTAAGATCACCAAGAGTGTTTGTTATCTTTCCTTTGCTTTGTGCTTGGCTAAGTGCCCACTTCTGTGTAGAGGTTTGTGTTTGAGAGAGCAAAGTTGTGTACTCCCAAATTGTATTTGTAATTTCTCGGTGGAGGTCTCTTTGTGGAAGGTCCTGTATGGACATAGTGGAAATCCTTATGTGTGAAGACGGGAACGTAGAGAAGTGGTTCGAATATCGAAACATATCCCAGTGTTTGCGCTTGATCCACTATCTCTCAACTCTCTCTCTCTCTTATATCTTGCATTATATTTATTACTCATATTATATACATACGTGAGATTGTTTGTGTGTCCACACTTGTATTGAATAAAGAGAGCTTTTAAAGTGCCTTAACTCATAATTTAGAGGAATCGTGAGTAGTAGTTTCAGAGCTCTTCACGGGAAATTAGACTCTGTCTTGATTACACATAAATTGTTAGCAATTAAGTTTTTAATTCCATATTATTTGTCCTAAATTAGCTTGTACAACTATTCACCCCCCTCTAGGTGTACTTTCACAATTAGCATAGTACAAGTATCGTGATAACATGCAATACCTAACTTTAAGAGTAATGAGATCAATCTATTATAATATCATATGTCAGATCATGAGTACAGTCAAGTGTCTATCATAACATGTATATATCAAGTTCAGTCTACAATGTCAATGTAAGATTTGTTGGCCCAAAGGCCATTAGCCCGAAGTTTTGATGATAACAAAATATATATAGTTATGTTTTAACAATTTTGTTTAAATGAGTTTCAGGTAAAAATCATAGTTTGGTGAAGGCTCCAACACAAGACTCTCACATTTGGAAGCCGCAAAGATTTGGATCCCAAAGCCCAGCACAATAGGAGAGCTCCAGGATCAAACAAGTTGAAGACTATACAAGATTTGTATTTTCCATTTTAGTTAGGATTTATAGTCTATTTTTGTCAAAACTGAGATGATAGAGGTTGATAACTGGCGATTGTCACACACACACATTTGATATTGCTTCATGCTTACAAACAAATTTTTATAACAAAATTTCTAACCTAGTTTGGAAAAACAAAGTTTGGAAAAATCATTTTCGGAAAAACAAGTTTTTGGAAAAACCGTTTTTGTTTAGAAAGGATTTTTATCAAAGTAAAGTTCAAATCTTTTGGTATTGATCTATGATCACACCCTGGTTCTTATAAGCCATAGAACTCTATTTTGTATTTACTCATCTAAAGAATTTTTATCAAAAATTTCCTTCTTCAAAAAGCCTTTGGAAAAATAGTTTTTGGCCTTATCCGGTCGACCGTTGGTAGAGCTGAATTGCTCTGTCGGTCGACCGGGGCGGTCACCGACATGCACCCTTGTGCATGTGTGCACATCGGTCGACCGACCGGTCAACCGAGAGCAATGCAGTGCTCTCTGTTTTTCCTCAGTCGACCGGACCGGTCGACCGACAGAGAGACTCACTCTCTATTTGGGACTTCGGTCGACCATCCCGGTCGACCGCCTTCCCAACGGTCGGAAATCCGACCATTGGCGGTCGACCGACCCGGTCGACCGACAGCAGTCAGATTTTTCTGACAGTTTCCAACAGCTATTTTTTTCTGACTTGTTTTTGTTGGGTTTCCCCCCAACGACTCTCTTGACCTTTGTAAGCCAGTTTTCATCCCCTATAAATGGAGGGAGTGTTCTACAGCTAAATCATTAAGATTTACAAGTTAAAGCTAAAAGTTTTTAAAAGTTTAGCCTTTAGCAAAAAGTTTTCTTTGAGCCAAAATTCCAATCCTTTTAGCTTGAAGCATTCCTCTACTTCTCTTCTAGTTTTGTGCACTACACAATCCCAAAATTATCATCTCCTCATCTTGGTTGTAGGGTTGTGCAGTGAGCCATTGTTTGTGGTTAAGTGTTGATCACCGTTCTTCATTTTGAGAAGTTGTAGAGGCATCGGCCTCAAGCGAGCTAGTGTGCTCCGAGTTGGTGTTGCGGCACCGTGAGAGAGGACAAGTGTGTCCGAAGAGTTCTAGTGAGAACTTGTATTGACGATCCAGTGGGATCAACAATAGTGGAAATCCTTCATCGTGTTGAAGGCGGGGACGTAGAGCAGTGGCTCGAGCCTCGAAACATATCCTCGTGTTTGCGATTGTCCACTTTTCTCTAAACTCTATCTCTCCTTTACTTGCTCTATTACTTGTCTATTTTCTTGCAAGTATTTTTATAATTGTTGCTTATTGTTAAAAAGTTTTAATCCGCATTATTTGTCACTTAGTATAGCCATCACCTATTCACCCCCCTAGGTGATTTCAATTGGTATCAGAGACTAACCCTAGCATTTGGTTTAACCACCTTAGGGAGATCCTCACTTTTGGCTATATCTATTTGTTGCATTTTTATTTGTTGTGCATTATACTTGTATTCATGGCATCTGTTGACTTTTCTAGCATCAAGTCCCCACCCAAATTTGATGGATTGAACTTCCTATTTGGAAGGTCAAAATGAACCTTTTCCTAAAATCCCTAGGAGTTAGAGTTGCTAGGTCCATCACCAAAGAATTTAGTGAACTCTCACTGATGAGAAAACATGGTCCGAAGACACCACTAAGGACTATAAGCAAATGCTAGAGCCCAATATGCACTCACCCAAGCTTTAAATGAGATGATCTTTTACGCATCTTAATTGTAAATCTGCTTTTGAAGTTTGGAATGTTCATATTGTGACTCATGAGGGAACATCTCAAGTCAAGAGATCTAAAATTGACTTGCTCCGTTCTCAATATGAGAATTTTTATATGCTTGAAAATGAATGCATAGATGATATGCTCACCCGTTTTACCAAGATCACTAATGCTCTATCTTCTTTAGGTGACACCGTCGATAATGACCAAAAGATCCAGAAGGTCATTAGAGCTCTTCCCAAGTCTTGGGAAGTCAGGCAACCACCCTCAAGGAGCTAAATAATAGGAGGAGATGGACTTCTCCAGCTTCATCGGCAATCTCAAAACCCATGAGATGGAGATGAAAGTAAGAGAAAAAAGGGAGGCACCAAAGAAGAAAGCCCTTACTTTCAAAGCCATTCCATCCACCCATGATGAAGAGGATTCATCGGAACACTACGATGAAGACTTTGCCATGCTCATAAGGAAGGTGGGCAAAATGTTCTACAAAAATGGTAGACAAAGCAACTTCCGAAGAGGAAATCTCAAGGAAGATTTGAAAGGAAGAGAGAGGAACCGGGTCCGTGTTTTTATTGCAAGAAGGACGGGACACCTAATTGCCGATTGCCCCACTCTACAAGCTACTACCTCCAAGAATGGGCAAAAGAAGAAAAAGGCGATGGTGGCCACATGGGATGATTCGGAGTCGGAATCCGAAGAGGAGATCGACGCCGCTCACATGTGCTTCATGGCACATGGCGAGGATACTACCAAGGTATGTCTAGAAAACTCTCTAGATGATGAAGACTTAACTATGGATGAGCTTGCACATTTTTTTGAAGAATTACAAAGTAGATATGAAATTTCTCAAGCTCAAAATAAAAATTGAAAAGGAAAATGATTCATTAAAAAGTAAATTTGAACTTGTTTTAAAAGATAAAAATGAATTAGCAAATTCTTTTGATAAGATAAAAAAGGATTTTGAAAATATAAAACATCTTGTAAAGGAAAAAGCCCTATTTCTACTTGCAACCAAAACGAATTTTTAGAGATCCAAAAAGGAGTTGAAGTTTTGGATACAACTTTAAAGAAATATGCTTTTGACATGACTAAACTTGCATCTAGGTTTCCTAAAGAAATATCCCAAGGGAAACACACTCATCATCATCATGCTTCAAATTCACACAAACATGCACACACGCACAAGCATGCATTCATGTATGGTAGAATTTATACTTGTGCACATTGTGGCCGCAAAGGCCATTTAGCTAAATTTTGCTATGCTAAGTTAAACTTATTAAATAAAAATATTTGGGTTCGAGAAAACACTAACCCTATAAGACCCAAAAAGATTTGGGTACCAAAAGTCACACCAAACTAACTAATTAATGCAGGTGGGTCATCCTCCTCCAAGACTTAGGGGAGATGGTGCCCGGGTGGTAGATGCATCAACGCTCAACGAACACATCGTCGCTTGCATCACTATCGTAGAGGCACTCATTTTTGGAGAATGCCTATGGTTTGGTAACTTCTCCACATAAAGATTTCTTTTTATATACATAGGATTGCTAGTTATACTTTTGTGATATTGTGCCATATGTAAACTTGCATTTCTATTTTGTTTGTACCTTTGTCATGATTGAGAATATATTCATGTTTCTTTGCCATATGATATTTATCCACATATCAAATTTTGTTAAATGTTTTATATGAATTTTGTCAAAATAAAGATTTATTTAAAACAATTAAGCAATAAATAGAGATGGCAATTGCGCGCCTCAACTCTTATCTAGAGGAATGACGAGGAGAAGTTCAGAACCCTTAACGGGATATTCGGCTTCAACATCTCTTATTTATCGCTTTATTATAAATAAAAATAAATAAATAATAAAAATAAATAAATTTTTGTTGTTTTTCATGCCAAGAAGATTTAAAGTATTTTAACATCATTTTTATGATAAATATACATGTGTGGTTTAAAGGATATTAAATTAAAACATAATTTTCCAAACTGCTTTATTCCCTGATTTTGGGCATGACCGGTCGACCGGCCCAGTCGACCGATCTGGCTGGCATAGGCCCGGTCGACCGGCATGGTCGACCGACCTAGCCTGGTATAATATTTTTTTTATTTCACCCGTTGCCGGTCGACCGGGCGGTCGATCGACTGAAAGAGACTTTGGTTCGGTTCCCCCGATTGACCGGCCCGATCGACCGGCGACGGGTCAGCAGTTTTCTGCCCGGTTCTGTTTAAAGCCCCAAACTCTCTCTCTCTCATTTCATCCGCCTCCACCGTCTCCTCTCTCATCTCTCTCAACCCTAATTCATATCCAAACCCCTCTCTCACTCTCTAAAACTCAAAATTAATTCCTAAAAATTTAGGATTCACAGTTTCAGGCTCCGGATCTACTCTTTTCTTGTGGATTTCTCGTGTTTTCTTCATTGATTTCAAGGTATATTCTCTTTCCTAGATCCTTCAATTTTCTTTATTTTAATTCAATTATCTTTCTTAGATCTAGCTTTAGTCTTGATTATCCTCCATCATGTCCAAGAGAACTAGATCTGAGAAGGGTAAATCCACTCAATCCTCATCTCAATCCTCCCCTTTTGTTTCAAAACATGCTTCATACAAATATATTGTAATTTCCACTAAAAATGTTAACTCTGGGAGATCAGTTGTGATTAATGACTTTGAACATCTGAATCTAGCCTCTATTTTGAGAACTAGTTCCTTAGAATATTTTCTATCTATTAGGGAACCTGTTTACCCCATCCATAGTACAGTATTTCTATTCAAATCTCACTTTTGAGTCTAACCAGTAAGATCCAGAGTATTGGGCAGAGACATTGACATCTCCCTCCAAGAATTTGCACATCACCTTCACCTCTCCTATGAGGGTGAAGACATCTATAATCTTGATTTACATGATTTTGTCTATCCTGACGGTGAGTCTGCCCACACCGCCTCCACTTTGCTTCATGGTGATGATAACCCCGGCTTAGTTAGGAATGAGGAGGTGAAGTATTACACTCTCACCGCCCAAGTCCTGGCTAAGATCATATTCTATAACCTCCTGCCAAAATCAGGAGAGTATAGTCATGCT